>JARACY010001359.1:0-60295 GCA_029255725.1 Scrobipalpa atriplicella | reverse complement strand
TATTTACTGAATAATCTTGGCATATTGTGAATTAAGTAACTACATCTAATACCTGTTATAATACAAAAGATGGTTTTTGTGCCATTCGTTTACAAGTTTTTAAGTATTAAATGATTTTACTATTTTTTTAATGGAGATAATTTGATCATTTTTGCAGATTAATTGCTTTTTACTTTACCTATCTTTGTAACTAAGCGTCGTAGCACGTAATGGGTTTTACCTGCAGCTTAATCGCGACGAGACGAATCGAATGGTGTATTTAACTCATTTTTGGTAAAAAAATGCAGATAATTGGTTTTTCGCAATAAGGGTACGATATCACGTTTTTTAGTTTTAATTGTGTAGCCTAAGTGAAATTGAATCATAGATTCCGTACTCTTATCTATACAATATTAGACATGTTTGTTACAAATTACCGTTATTAATATCCTTTTATACGGGTAATCAAGCAAAAACTTGGCAAAGAAATCACGTTTTTGTATGGGAGCACCCCTTAAATATTTATTTAATTCTATTTCGAAGTATTTGTTGTTGTAGCAGCAACAGAAATACATCATCATTGAAAATTACAACTGTCTAGTTATCACGGTTCATTAATTTTATTTTTAGTATTTGTGGCATTAGAAATGCATCCATCGTTGAAAATACCAACTCTCTAGCTGTCACGGTTCATGAGATACAACCTGCGGTCACTGCGGTGTCAGAGAGAAAAATCACGTTTGTTGTATGGGAGCCCCCCTTAAATATTCATGTTACCTACTTGTATTAATTTTTATTTAACTTCACTTATTAATTAACTATTAGATATTTTTATCAAATGTTTTTTTTTAGGGTTCCGTACCTAAAGGATAAAAATCGGGAACCTATTACTAAGATATCGCTGTCCGTCTGTCTGTCTGTCCGTCTGTCACCAAGCTGTCCTGTATCTCATGAACCGTGATAGCTAGACAGTTGAAATTCGCAGTTCGCAGATGATGTATTTCTATTGCCGCTATAACAACAAATACTAAAAACAGACTAAAATGAATATTTTGAGAGGGCTCCCATACAATAAACTTGATTTTTAGGGTTTTTGTCTATCACCAGAACGTATTTCATGAACCGTGATAGCTAGACAGTTGTTATTTTCAATGATGTTGTATTTAAGTTGCTAAATATTTAAAGGGGGCTCCCATACAATAAATCGTATATTGGTGCTCGATATTAAATACGGCAACAGTTAAACGCTTGAAATATTCACAGAACATTGATTAGTATAATTACTTTGAAAATAAATAACTAAATTAAAATATAATAAACATTTAGGGGGCTCCCATTCAAAAACGTCATTTCTTTGCCGTTTTTTTTTGCTTTTGTACCCGGATAAAAGAATATAATAACGGTAACTGTTAACAAAAGATTAAATTGTAGTGTCTTATATCTATACTAATATTATAAAGAAGAAAGATTTGTATTTTTGTGTGTTTTTTGTAACGAATAAACTCAAAAACTACTGGACCGATTTCAAAAATTCTTTCACTATTAGAAAGATACGTTCAACTTGAGTAACATAGGCTACTTTTTACCGCGGGAAAATACACCATTCCCCCGGGAAACTTTATTTAGCAGCGGGTGACACCGCTGATAGAAAGCTAGTTGTATAGATAATGGTACGGAACCCTTCGTGCGCGAGTCCGACTCACACTTGGCCGCTTTTAAATTACTTAGTACGTACAAAAGGTACTGTTTAACTCAGTATTTTGTTCAGATTAGAAAACAAACCTGCAGATAATAAATAAAACTCTAATTTATATTCAGCAAAAACCAACTAACGATTTTCATTTTATTTCTGTACTGGAAATAGGGGTACTAAATCAGTTTTTGTCTTGAAGATTATAATAACTTAAAACAAGAGAATGAATTAAAACTGCCCGTAGAGCTGCCAGAATAGTAATTTTGGAAATACGGTAGTTTCGCTACATACAGGAAAAACCAAATAAATGAGCTCCTTACCGGATATTTCCTGATTTTTCTACAAAATCTAGTCAGTTTTCTTCAATTATTATCCTACTTAATGAAACTAGAATAATTGCTTGATTATAAATAATCATTAATACATAAAATAAACGTTATTATAATATATTTTTGTGTCGTCAAACTTTCAAGTGCTTATATCTCAAAAACTTTTTGGTAAAATTTTGGTGCAGATAATTGGTTTTTGCAATAAGGGTACGATATAATCTGTACTAACCTGACTGTCACGTGACAGTTATGTTCACAAATTATGTCAATGTCACAGATGACAGTCTGATTATACAGATTATAATCACGTTTTTATTTTTTATTGTGTAGTCTATGGAAAATTAATCATTATTCCATACAACATAGTCCACGGCTGCAGTTGAACAGAATTTAATTTATTTTTCTGGAGATAATGGTCGGATATTTTTGATATTTTTTGTATAGAATATGTTATCTTATTCCAAAGTGCATAAAACATATCGAGGGATTTTAATAAAATCGGACATGATCCATTGAAGTCTGTTTCTATTATGGTATTGCCGATTGAAGCTGTTTCTATTTCAGTAGTAAAGTAAAGATTGAAGTCTATACTTCTATTTCAGTAGTGAAGATTGAAGTGTATTTCTATTCCAGTAGTGAATTGAAGTCTATTTCTATTTTGGTATTGAAGATTGAGGCCTATTTCTATTCCAGTAGTGAATTGAAGTCTATTTCAGAGTATAATTCAATTTCAGTAGTGAACCTTGAAGTCTACTTCTATTTCCCCGGTATATCGAAGTAGTCTGGGTCACCAGCACCACTATTGGTAATAATGGCACTACCGGTGGCTGTGCTGGTATTGGTATTGCTGGTACGATGATTGTCTTTGTTGTCGGCCTTAGTCCGTTTCTCGACCCCTTTCACCATGTCCACGATGTGGCTCACGTCAATACCTGAAAAATAAATGAAATTAAATAAATGTACTATAAAAAAAGAGAAAAGAAATTCGCGTTCGCTATGTTTGTTTTTTTACATCTAACTAACTGCCTCCGTGGTCTAGCGGTCTGAGCCATGGGCTCACGACCCGGAGGTCCCGGGTTCGGTACCCGGCGGAGGACAATGACTTTGTGTTGTTGTTTCTAGTTTGGTTAGGGCATTGCAGGCTGCTAAATCAAGTAATTTTTCTCCGATATATTTACCTGTGCGAGCACGCAGGGCGAGGGCATGTTAATAAGTCGAAGAGAATAGTACATTATTGCAAAGGCAGCGAAATAGGCAATTGCAGGTCGAGTATGAGTTTGAAGGCCGAGTCGCAGGCGAGGACTTCAATGATACGAGACAGGCAATTGCCATTTCGGCCGAGGCATATATAGTGCTTTTCTTAAAAAAATGCAAGGAAATAAAAAAGGGCCTTTTACATAATAAATTTAAATAATATTAAAAGTTACATTGCTCATGTTAGGACAATTATTGAACGAAAATGTTATTTATTAACAAAATAATTAACAACGAACTCCGCTTTACCGCCAATTTAATTTTTTATTTTACAGTTTGGTCCGAAAGGTAAACGCATCTGTGGCTATACAGCCACGAGAACGCAATGTGTACGATAGGTGAAAGAGTTCTAAATTCAAACAGCACGCCGTTTCATACAACATTGCAGGCGCGCTCTTAGTTCTAAATTCAAACAGCACGCCGTTTCATACAACATTGCAGGCGCGCTCTTCGTTCCAAATTCAAAAAACGCGCCGGGAAGTGATTTTGGTTTTTCAGTCTACGTAAATATGATAATCACTTCAAACCAAAGTATCCTTCGCGTGTTCTTTATTCAAAAATAAAGACAATATTTTCGCGCATGTTTAAGAAAAAATGATTTGTGCACGAGTTAGAATATCTGCTTTTCATTTGCGAGGAAATTGTTGAAATCTTTTTTTTATCATTAAATAATCACCTGAATTAATTTTTTTATCTGATGCTTTAAAAGAATGAAAGCATAGAATGCAAGGAAATTCAAGGAAATTTTATTAATTAACAAGTTTTATCTGTGCACTATTTAATTGTGTTTGGCTGCATGACCTACTCTGCCTTTAGTATTATACACATTTAAAAAGCTACTTTTATGCTCTTGTGCATAAAGTTCAACTTTATGAAGCCTACATCCTGCACAAAGCAGTACTTTTACGAGCATGAGAAGTGAAAAATAATAAATTCGCCTCGGGCCACAACCTCAGGCAGGATTCGAACTTGCGCCTCTGGATTGCCGGTCCATTGCACTACCAACTGTGCCCATAGTGACGAAATTAGTATAGTCTTTCTTATGTACACGTCATAGCGACGTTTAGCGACATCTAGCTGTGTTGTGCAAGAACTACACAGGGCAAGTCAATAATGATATCGCCTCACTTTTTTACATTTTTGGGGATATTTTTAGCACTCACAAATGCTATTTTATTTCATATACTTAAATCTCATATTTATATGAAACGTCTACCTATTTATTAAATTTATTTGTATAGTATAATGTATTGTAGTCGGTATATTATTGTATCACGCTTTTGAAAAGTGTGTGCCGCGTTGCGTCGCGTCCTTTCCCGGTGTGTGCAAATGCCGAGTTTGCTAAACCATTTTCGCAAGAGTGGAGGCGACTGACCGATTATCTTTGGAATTTCCCGTCACCGTGACAACTGTATAGGATAGCCATAATCTAGTTTTGAAGCTGCAGTGCGCTGACTTTTTCTATAGAAATAGATAGAAAATCTGTTCGCCGGCTCTTCCTGTATGCCATGCGCCTTATACACCTCGTTCAATGACGTCATATCTAACGAATGATAAAATACCCAAGTTGGCACAAGAGTTTACAGTTTCTTAATCGTGTTTTTAATGAACTTGTATAATGGAACTAGGCACTTCGGGTTACACAAAATCAGTAGTGACCAAAATTAAGACTTGGCTTAAAGGACTTGAATCCAAGTCAATCCATAAAATATTAAAAAAAAAACCCAAGTTGGCGATCAGGAGCCGTATTTTTGAACCACTCAAATTCCAATTGGCATACGAAAGAGTAACTTTCGCATGCGTTTTCCATACAAATTGGCATGCGAAAGTTGCTCTTTCGCATTCGATTCGAGCGGTTCAAAAATACGGATCCTGTTCGTATGCGTTGATGTGTTCAATGGGCTTCCACTCGTGGAGTACTATTATATATTCTGTGCTCGTGGTTAAGTCTCAGTCTCTTCAGCGTGAGCCCGATGTCCAACCATGATGTTGAACTTGACGCTGAGGAAACTTCGATATCGCGTTTCAGAACTTGTGTTTCTTGTAGTAGCGCCCTCTATCGACACTACATACGGGAAGTAAAACAAAATGCTGACAAAACTTTAGGTTGTAAACCCACCTATGAAACTGAACAACTTTCCCCAAGATCATAGGCCGTAATATGAAAAAAAAATGGCCGTCGTCGCATACAAAATGGCCGGCGCAGCTGACACAACTTGTATGGACGTTTTCTTTTTTTCATATTTCGACCTATGTTCCTTGGGGAGAGTTATACAGTTTCATTGGACGTAGGATCACACCCTAATAATGTTTGGTCAGCAATTTTTTTTACTCCCGGTATGTAATTATACCAACATGTAGCGAAAGATGGCGCCACTAAAATTCCTGGCGAATGATAAAATGATACAATACCCAAGTTGGCGATCTGTTCGTATGCGTTGATGTGCTCAATGGGCTTCCACTCGTGGTAAAGTCTCTTCAGCGTGAGCCCGATGTCCGACATGATGTTGAACTTGTCAGTTATGTCGCCTAGTAAGTACCCGATCTCGAACGCAGAGGAATTGGCGTAGCTGCGTTTGATCAGTTCCGCTCTTTTCACCTGAAAAATAAAAATAGCGTAACGGCTGACCATGAGAAAGGATGGCGCAAACGATGGTGCTAATTGCGGGATGGTAGTTGCCGTTGCTTGACTCCATGGCATGCGCTACCGTAGGTACTGATTCATTATTTTATCATTTTTAATGCGAAGAAGTGGAACTCCCTGCCTGCGGATCAGTTTCCAGAACGTTATAACCTGGGCATTTTCAAGGCAAGAGTGAATAGGCATTTTCTAGGCAAACATGCTCCATCGTCGTCTGCATCGTCACTTTCCATCAGGTGAGATGGCGGAAAAATGGTTTGCCTATTGTTTATATAAAAAAAATGTGCACACAAGCCTAGGCTGTGGACATTTGATTGAATTTTGGGAGCCACCGTCGATTTTGTCTCTATAACCTCTAACATGTTTCTAACCTACCTACCTACCCATTTCAAATAGGTACTTGGGGCTTGAGGGTCAATTCAAACCGGGATGCGACGCGACACGCGACGTGACGCGGTCGCGGTGCAAAGCTTCTTGAAGATGTACTTATCTCGTTTTTTGTACCACGAAAAAGTGACAGGTTGCATCGCAGGAATATTTGCGTTCTGTCCAGAATGTCAATGGAATCTCTAAGGCCCGTATTTATAATCAGCTCTCAAGAGTGACAGCTACTTTGAGTTCGTATCAGAAATGTCATTCCAGTACAAAACGACCTGTCAAATCCATACTTAATATTACTCTCAATCTTGAGATCGCTTTATAAATACGAGCCTTAGAAAGCCTACCTTCAGATCACTATCCCGCACGGTTTCGTACATCAGTCGAAACAGTTTCATCTTCATATTGCTGTCGTCATTTTCTGCCTCATTAGTCTTGAAATCGTCTCTTCTGGCGTTCGGTAGCACCAACGCTTGTACGTCCACTTTACGTCCGCCCTGGTAAAAAGGAAAATATCAAACAAATTAGGAAAATCACCCTTATTGTTTAAGCCCTCCGCACACTGGCGCGGCCGCGGTGGCGGCCTACAGTACAGCAGCATTGTCTACGTAGCGCGCCAGATTTGACAGCTAGACACGCGGACAGTTGTGAAAACGCTGGCCGCCACCGCCGCCGCCACCGCGCAGTTTCCGCAACATGCACGCGCGGCCTGAGGGGGCGTGGCTTGCGGCCGCGGCCGGTTGTGTTTCCCGCTTCTGGCCGCACTAGTGTGCGGTATTTTATACAATTTCAAAGAAGACCACTGTCCGCCACCGCGACCGCCACCGCATGGAAACTGAACAACTATCCCCAGGATTTTGGAATTGAATTGAATTTGCTTTTTCATACAAAATGATCACCTCGATCAGACAATTTGTATGGGAAGGCTATTTTTTTTATTTCCTGAAAGAATTTCCTGGTGATAGTTGTTCAGTTTCGTTGACTGAGCAACCCCTATCAGTTTGCGGGACTCTGTCCCTTACACCCGGTTTAATGTCGTATGGGCATATCATATCAGTCCTGCGCCTATAGACCATGATTAGTAGTCGTGTCAACATTGGTATTTTTACCAGTGTGGTTGGGACAATGAATGCAAGCTGGCCGAACCGGTCGCTTTCTCTGACAATCATGTCGGGTGGTTTAAAAACTCTGACACTGGGGTTCATCGCATCGTTCGTCTACGTTTACAGCCTCGATAAAATAAGTTCTTACATCTTCCTGTTTCTCCTTGATATTCTTTTTAGGCACGAAGTCTTTGAGCAGTGTCAGTCGAAGAGACATAGGCAGATCATTCAGGATCCGTCTGTGTGTCAGCGGGATGCCTTGGGCAGAGTTGGCGAAGTCCTGGGGACCCTTGGATTCCATGGTGTGGGCTGGTTCCAGGCTGTGGAACGTGCCCGTGCAGCCGGAAAATCCTAAAAATTAAGGGACAGCGTATCAGAAACTGATAGGGGTTGTTCAGTCAACGAAACTGAACCACTTTCACCAGGAAATTAAAAAGAAAACCCGGTCAAGTGCGAGTCGGTCTGCTCACCGAGGTTTCCGTACCAACTTGGGGGTATTTAAAGAGAATAAAGAACCCTCCCCGAGCACCGAGACTTATTTCACACAAAAATATGAACTGGACTAAAGGACAAACTTAACTTTGCGGTTGTCCTCATACTAGATATAGGGCGACAACTACGATAATAAGTTTGTAATGACAAAAACCTTTTTTTTTCTTGATATATGAACAAATTTACAGTTTTTGGATTTTTTCCTTTGATTATGCTACTAAGCACAGCTTCTTGCCAAATTTCATGATTGTTGGTCCACGGGAAGTACCCTATAGGTTTTTGAATCTTGAGGAAGGCAACCCTATAGTGTACTTCCCGGTAACCTAGAATCTTGAAATTTGGCAAAAAGTAATGTCTTCTAGCACAATCAAAGGAAAAAATCCAAAAACCTATTTTTTTTGGTTAGATCACAAAAAAGTATACTTTTAGTTTAAGGTTCCCTTGCAAATTATAAAACAAACGTTTATATCTTTTGATTGCAAGGACTTATAAGTATGATTCTTTTACAGCTTCAAGGGACCCTAGATTAAAGTATTCAGTATTAATTTCAACTTGATACAGTCACGCGTTCCAGAGAAAAAGGGTGGTGACAGACAGACAGACCGACAGACGGACAACCGAGTGATCCTATATGGAAGGGTTCCTTTTGAGGTGCAGAACCCTAAAAATGGCCTGCCCATACAAATTGTCTGATCGAGCTAGGCGGTCATTTTGTATTGGAAAGTAATTTTTTTTCACTTCCTGAAAGAAATTCCTGGTGAATGTTGTTCAGTTTCGTTGACTGATCTAACCCTATCAGTTTCTGGTAAGCTGTCCATTACACCCGGTATAGTTTCTACAGGGTGTTAATTTTTTGCGTGTCATAGCGTTCAGTAAGTCCTGACAAAAAAAATCATTACCCTCCTTTGCGTTGCGCAGTCGGGTAAAATGGAAAATCCTAATAAAAAAAAATCGCTCCCCGAAAAAAATGTCTGATATTGCTGTAGGAATAGGTAGGTTTTAGGCCTTTTGCCTTTCTATTGTTTGCCCTTGAAGATAAGCAAAAGGAAATTCTATGGTTTTTCTATAGCTATCCAGCATTAAGGATAACATACATACATAAAATCACGCCTTTTTCCCTATTGGGGTAGGCAGAGCAAAAACGACCTAAATAAAGGTCATTCCGCCACGTCTCAAGTTTTGAGGGTTATTATACAGGTGATTATGTATATTGATTGCTATAGTGACAAGTTGTCAGCCCATCGCCTAAATTGCAATACACTGAAACCCTCGATTCCCTTAGCTGATTTTTACAGCATGCACGGGAGGAGATGCAGCTGGCACATTCTATGTTTTTCTATCTCTCCCAGTCCAGCATGGATAAAGACTAGAAAAACATACTCACCCATCCAAATCAAAAGAAAGTGGAATGTGACACTCATTTTCAAGCGTAAATGAATAGTTGAAAATGCAAAGTTTTATTAAGAAGTAATAAAAAAATATTTAATTAACAATTAAAAAAAACTCACAGGAAACTGTATAATTAGAATTTAAAATTACCAATAAATTTTACCATTATTAGATTATTGCAAAAAATTTCGTGCAAGATATTGAATTCGGTCGGTATAGTAGGTACCTACCTAAATTATTACAGGACACTAAATATAGCAACTAGATAAAAATGAAATGGGTTGCTATTTCCATAGCACTTTTTGGTAAGTGATGTAATAATAATAAATAAACTAAACTTTATACATACATAACATATAATCACGAACAACAACACAAAGTCATTGTCCCCCGCCGGGAATCGAACCCGGGACCTCCGGGTCGTGAGCCCAGACCGCTAGACCACTAGCCCGCGTTCCGCCACGTCTGCCAAGTTTTGAGGGTTAATTGCTTTTTTAGTGACAGGTTGTCAGCCTATCGCCCAAATAACATAACAAAACTTTATTTCGTATTCAATACTAGCTTTCCGCCCGCGGTTTCTCCCGCGTTAAATGTCTTATCCAGAACCTGTTTCTTCCGAGTCGGTCCAGTAGTTGACGTAACAAAAAGAAAATCAAACATAATCATGGAACACTTGTTATAGCTAAGCTATTAATAGATGGCGCAAGTGGTACCTTGTGCGCAATTAAAAATCAAAAAACAATTTTTCTTGTGTTTAGTATTATTGTAATATTTACATGTAGGTACGTAGACAGAGATGTAGGTACTATATTTTTGAACTCAGGATTTACTCCTCTTTTATAATATAATATCCCATAGGATTAAGTAGCAAAAAAATTTTTTTTTATGACCAGCACATTTTTTTTATATCTCGACTTCCAGGTGGAATTTCGAAAAAAACTAAACATGACAGTTTAAGTTAGACCTTCGGCAATACAACAAAAAAACCGCATTCAATTTTGATTATAAATTGCCGGATTTTCAAGTACGCAGGCGGAATTCTTACTACAGCAGGGTGTAAAAAAAGTACTGCGTTCCTTTAAACCACATGTTCTACTGATGATACCAAACAACTTTCCCAAAGTACCAAAATTTTAGACCGAAAAAAAATAAATTGCCTTGTCCATACAAAACTGGAGATCCCGGAGAGCATCTTTGTATGAGAAAGGCATTTTTTTTTTAATATTAAATTTTTCTGCTTTGGGAAAGTTGTTTGGTATCATCAGTAGAACATGTGGTTTAAAGGAACGCAGTACTTTTTTTTACACCGTGTATAACGTTTTATTTTTACTTTCAGTGAATTTTCAGTTATGCGTTTGTCACGTGGATTGGTGGGGCTATAAGATACTCGCCTGGGTGAATAGGAAAAGGATGCTGCAGCTCCAGAGCCAGATGATTACGGATTTGGAGAGGAGAGTAAGGGTCATACCATAGACGAATTCTAACCTCCCTTATAAACTGTGTACACCGCTACTTAGCAGTGCCATCTATTGGCATTAGCGAAATATTGTGTAAACTGATTATGTATTTTAATTCAGATGTTTTAAACAGCATTTCTCATTGTGTATTTCTACTTTAAAAATCTTAAAAGATAATTTGGTTCAAGTTGTTATTGTTTTTTTTTCAATTTTATGACCTATATTAACAACGGACTCTTCGAGCAATATGCCAGCGCCATCTAGGTTTGCTCGCATTTTGACCTTTTAATCGAGTATCAAGGTACGCTCTCTAGTATGGCGGTTAGCAGTCCTCTAGAGTAGTTAGTCCATAGTCATATAGTCATATCACACTATACCGCGCTCAATACCTCCTGGCAGACAGACGGCGGCGTCACAATTCATTTGCTTATATTTATTACTAGCTTTCTGTCAGCGGTGTCACCCGCTGCTTAATAAGTTTTCCCGTGGGAATGATGTTCTTTCCCGCGGTAAAAAGTAGCCTATGTTACTCAGGGTGGACGTAGCTTCCTAACAATATAAGATTTTTTTTGAATCGGTCCAGTAGTTTTGAGTTTATTCGTTACAAACATGTGTGTTTGTTTGCACACACACACACACACACACACACAAAAACTTCTGTCTATCTGTAACCTGCAACAGACAGTAATAAATATAAATAGATAGATAGATAAAAGTTTATTGCGTAGAAAACAACACACATGTAACAAAATGAAAGGTAGAATCAAAGTAACAAACAAAACTTATGGAGACTACCAAAGCTGGGCACCGTTAATGAAAAATTTAACTTCGTAAATCGCTAATCCGCTAATCAAAAATTTAACTTCGTTAAACGTTAAAGCGTTACATTTTGAAAGATTTAACGTAAGTTAAAGTTAATCGTTAATCCGTTAACACATAATAAAAAAAATAATTTTTTATCCTGTCGTCATGTTTCCTCGTCACACGCACGGCAAGAAATAGAAACTTCCCTAGTTTCATCTCACTAGCTCACACACACACATTGCACTCTCGCGCGTCGCGCGCGCCGGAAGTTAAGCAGGCCGTTAAAATTTTTTGTAGTTAACTTAAAAGTTAATCCGTTAATGGAAATGTTAACTTCGTTAATTAACGATTAACGGATTAACGAGTTAATGCCCAGCTAGTCTCAGACTACCTACAAACTGCCGCATGTGTGCTGAAGCGATGCAAAGGGTCAAAGCTCAGTGTATGATTGCTCAAAAAGAGCAACACTGCTTTTCAGGGGGTCTATTCAGCTCTGGCGCGTCGAGCGCCTTATCTTGACTTTGACAGAACTTTGTATGGAAGACGTCATCACTTGACGCTGCCAAATTTTTCGCTTTGTTTGTAAACAAACAGATGTCAAGTTGCGTATGATAAGGTACGACCACGCTTTAAATTCGCGTGGTGAAAAAAGGAACTTACGCTGCCACCTTTAGATTTGACATTGATTTGATAGTTCTCCTTGTACTGCTGCGCCTCCGCCCACGTTCATTGAGAACCGTATCAAACTGTAATTTTTTGTTCCTTTCTACAATTTATTTTTTATTAAATTCGTTTTTTGTCTATGATATCGGTAATTTGATGATAATTTGACAACCCAAAATTGTATTATTTACCTTTATTTTCGACAAGCACTCGACAACGAGCCAGGCGACGATTAGGTGCCTTTGCAAAGGCGAATGGGTCAATATTATGTATTAAAAGTATTATTATTACTTTATTTCTTCTATCATATATCATCTATAGGTTATCATTGATATTATGGGTAAAATGCACCACTTTGCACAAAGTGGTTTAGACGATACGCCCACTTTCAAAATTATCTATCTTTTACACGAAATTTGGTGCCGTCGCAAAGGCGAATGGGTCAAAATTATGAATTAAAATTATTATTATTACTATATTTTTCCTATAATATATGATCTATAGGTTATCATTGATATTATGGGAAAAATACACCACTTAAAACAAAGTGGTTTAGAAGCAACGCCCACTTGCAAAATGGTCTAGCTTTTACACGACCACTTAGTAGGCACATTATGTATGATTAATGACATAATGAGAAACACCACCCTCCCAACTGGAATTAGGCGCCAAATATCATCAAACAAATATTTTTTATTTTATTTTATTTTTTAATATGAGCCACTATAAGTCCATTTCAGGACATGGGCCTCCTCGTGTTGGAGGATAATTGCCTTTCTCGCCACGCTTGGCAGGTGGGTTGCTGCTGTCCAGATCCATTTCATAAATTTAATTGTCGGATTTTACGGCATCCGCGGGAAGAGATGGAGAGATGCTATTCTAATCTGGTATTTGACGCAAAATTATTTGCTGTAGCCCGATCCACCGTCAACTCTTCTGTCACCACTGGTCTGTCTAATGGTCAGAGTCTGAACCTTTTGCCCCTGATCAAGAAATCGTAAAGTTTGCTTTAAATTGGTTTCATTGCTCTCACGTAAAGTTGTGATTGAAGGCTGGCTCTTGAGTACTTAGTTAAGACAATACAGGCTGAATCACCTAACGCCTGCCAAAAAAGATAAATCTGTGCTTCGGAGGGCACGGTAATCCGTCGGTTTGGTCTCATTTGCTAACACGAAATAATGTGAATGTAATAAAATTAAATTACTGCTTTAAATATAATTTATTACACCGAGATTCATCGGTTTTTATAGATTTTCTATTTTATTACGAAACTGAACAACTTTAAAACATATTTGGCTTTCTCAAACAAATGATGTCAGGGGTTCTAAGTTTTGGGGTAATGACCTATTTTTTGCATATTTGGACCTATGTATGTTCTCTGGGGAAAGTTGTTCAGTTTCATGGCTAGCTACGTTGAGTTGATTCACATCACATCCTCAAATTTGGTCAGCCAATCATTGTTTGAGTGAATTATTTATGTTAATCACACTAACCAGTGGTAAATTATGTATTAGTGTCCAAGTGAAACTAAATCAACGTTATGGATTTAATGATAATAAAATAAAACTTAAAATATTTTGATCATTTATTTCAAGAAAAATATAATTTTCATTCGCACGCACTACAATTAAGCTGTTAGTACACGTACGTACACTTAGGCCGGTATTTATAATCAGCTCTCAAGAGTGGCAGCGAGTTTGAGTTCGTATCAGAAATGTCATTCCGGTACAAAATTACCTGACAAATCCGAACTCAATATTGCTCTCAATCTTGAGATCGCGTTATAAATACGAGCCTTAACTATCACAATTATTCACTCAGAGGCCGTGCCAATGTGCAAATTTGCTCTCAATATAATAGTTACAGATATTTGGTTCCACTTAGATTTTTGGGCCGATTTGGGGACGTCGATAAAAAGGATCATGCAAGGGTCGGAGTACTAGTTTGCTTTGATCAGCAGAGACTCCTGCTTCCTAAAATGGGCCGGGAGTCTGTGCCCTAAAATAAACTACCGCTGATTAGGTATTATGCGGTGGGATGAGTTTCATGGAAATGTTCGCACATCGAAATTGTCTGTATGTTGGATTGCTCTTTTTCTTCGTGGCCGGGAATTGGCAGGATTCTGTGTAGCCTGTCTCACGATGCATTGGCATCTAGTCCTATTACTGGCTTCGTGCGAACATTCGGTAATGGTATTCTTTAACACAGATTTTATCTGATCCGTCCATCTAGTTGGTGAGCGGCTGCGAGGCATTTTCCCCTCCACTTTTCCCTGCACCACCAGCAGTTCTATGGGAAGTTCTCGTTGCGCGTTATGTGGCTGAAGAATTTTGGGATTCGTTGGTAAACTGTGTAAAGTCTACAGTGTAGAAGATAGTTGATTTCTAGATGTTTATTTCTAAATAATATACAGAAAATCTAATTTTTTAACTTTACTAACTGACTGACACTCAAGCTGACACTAAAATAATGACAGGAGGTTCCGGAGATCACATGGTTCTAAAGGTTTTAAAATAAGGGTTTATGTGTAAATAAATTTGCAATCAATCATCATCAATCTGTCTTGGAGCCTTTGGGTTAAAACCAAAATACATATAGTTCGAGCACCGGAGCTTCCAGTACTATGGAGTAGAGTGCGTGAGATATATGTCAAACCATTTCTACAAAAAAATGTTTAGAGTGCTTAGGCAGAAAACATACTAAAAGTTCCAATATGTAGGAGGCTGGAAGACCAGGCGGGGGGCCCAAATAGGTCCCACTTTTAAGTTTTTTGCTTACATATCAAAAATGGTGCGTTTTATGAAAAATCTTGCAAAGGCCTAAAAAATGCATATAAAACTTTTCTTCTCGGATCAAAACTTAAAAAGATATAGCGAAAGAATTATGAACGATAATCTAAAATCTTACTGAATGATTAACGAACTCATCAACGCAGATCTTAAAGCTAGAATCATGAAATGAATATGCCAAGTTAGGTGAAAACGACACCCACCGACTGACACATATAGGGATCATCAAAATAGAACTGGTACTTCCCGTCAACCTATAAAGCTGGAAATTGGCAAGTGAATCAGGTTTTGTAAGCAGATAAAGGAAACATTATCAAAACTTGAACAATCGAAGGTTCGGAGTACCTGGTGAGGTGAGTTAGTCTAAGTGCCCAGCTAAACAATAAAAGACACGAAAAATAGTCATGTTACTAGCACTGTGCCAAATATTTTGCTTTTAACATAAAGTGCAGTTTTATGTTTAAAACATTGTACCCTTAGAACTATTTAGCGCGAGAATCGCACGGCTTGCCGGCGGGCAGGCTGGCGGCGATAATGCTGGCGGCATGACCGGCGACAATATGCTGGCGGCACAGTGTTGGAGTGACGGCCTTACGATGCAACGTTTTCAAGTTACCTACCAGGAATTAATGATTTTTGTCTTCGCTGGTAACTCGGGAAAAGCGCGTAAAGCTTGTTTTTCTTTCCATGCTGGACCGAGCAGAGTAAAGTTTGCATACTAAAAAAAATTGATCGCATCGCCTCCCGGGCAGGCTATAAAAGCATACAAGGGCTGAAGTATAATATTGTAATTTAGGCGGTGGGCTGAGAATATAGAAGACGGACAAGGAGAGCCGACCCCATATAATGGGAATAAAAAAAGCTGACAACATGTCACTGTAATATACAGATTTATCTTAAACAAACCTCAAACAAACGTAGAGGAACGAGAAACGACCTTTGTTTGGGTCGTTAACACTCTGTCTATCCCATTAGAGATACAGACGTGATAGTATGTATGTATGATCTTACCTATTCACTTACTTTTACGTCGAAATCTTGGCATTTTTTTACGTCGAAGTAAACAGAGTAAACATCACAGAGTAAACATCAATCAATCAATCTCATTAAACCTTAGCATTAAACATTATCAATCGGAAGTAGGTTTATTTATAAGTCTATAGTAGTCTATGATCGCTTATCTTGCTTCACTTTCACACTGTATTTGACGGGACCTGTCGAGCTTATGACGAACGGCGTTCGACTCGACGGGGCGAGGCGAGCGTTTTCGAGTAGAATAGACGCCCAGCTCTCACCCATAGAAGTGACGTGGGTCCCTGAATAATTTGTAAGAAAAGAACAACAAAAAAGATCCAAGCAGCTTTTTAACATTAACAACTACCTACATCAAGATATCTTTGAATATGAAATGTAAAAGGGAATGTCTGAGCGCGCAAGTTATGTTAATACAATTAAATTGAAAAATAAATAAAAATCAAAAGAAACAAAATCATAAATAATAATATGCAGTCATCCATCATCATCATAATATTATAAAATGTTGTGAGTATAATTATAAATCCCATAATTATATAATATCATAAAATATACAACGTGTAACAGAAAGGGTATATGCATCGAGAAATGTGTGAATCTACCCATGATACTGAACAACTTTCGGTCGAAATACGAAAAAAAAAATTTGACTTCCCATACTAAATACGCTATCAGCTGATGCATTTTGTATGAAAGGTCACAATTTTTTTTTAGTTTTTCGACCTATGTTTCTTAGGGAAAGTTGTTCAGTTTCATGGGTAGATTCACACATTTCACGATACTTTTATAGGCGCGTTATGAAAAAGTGATGAAAAATTGTTGAGAGTGAAATTTTACGATGCGCGCGCATCTGTAACACAAAAGTACCACCCATGAAGTTGGCCGCAAGTCTTGCGCGCAAATCAGGTTGAAGTCGGCCACAAAATAGACATAGAACCTCTATTATGAAAAATGTCAAAGAAGTGTAACTTCTTACGCGCGAACCTAGTAACCTACATAAGTACATGCACCCATTTTTTTTTCAGATTGCCGCAATCCATCCTATTCGCTTTATGTATGAAGAATCCCCGCACTATGAAATCGGATACGTCCTAGGAGAAATTATGGAACGGTATGTAATGTTATGTTATATCACGGTATAACATACATACCTACTCACACACATACATTATAATCACGCCTTAATGGGGTAGGCAGAGCGTAAACGACCTAGGCTCTTTTCGTTTATAATCATTAGTGATATTGCTGCCGATTCGGTTACAGAACCAACTTAACTTATTTAAGTTTAGTCCTGTCACTTTCCATCTCGAGCGAACAGAAAAGGATGGCAGTACAGACGGACGTATTATAAACCTGTCACATAGATCGAATGCACGAAACGAAACGCATTTTAGTCGGGACCCTTTCACATCACAACTTAATTTGACTTATCTTGAGCGTTATACGTCAGTTTGACACAATTATAATCAGCTGTTGTGTTGCTGTCTCTATTTTATTCAAATTTTAGAAAGTGACAGGACTAAACTTAAATTAGTTAAGTTGAATCTGTTTCCGAATCGCCGCCATTGATAGTGATAAACGACTTCAAACGGAAGGGTGTTAACCTCGCTCATAACCTGCGTAGTAAAGCCGATGCTGACCAGCTTGTGACACCGTTCCACAGACTTCCTCAGATCAGAGCAGTCCGTTTATGTGATCGGACCCTCGGTATTTAACCACAAGACATTAGGGACGCAGCTGCCATAGGCGTTTTTAAAAATAAAATTAAAACATGGTTGCGTAATAAGCAGAACTTCTACTGTTTCAAGGACTTAATAAATAACTATGAGAACAATATAGGTAATGCACACATATTACTATCACAGACGATAATAATAAGTTTAACTATTTTTTGTTTATACTATGTAACGATTATGACGATAATTAATTAATGAAAATGTAACTATCTAAATGTAATAATGTTATAGTATTCTTAATACTATAATGAATTTCAGAATGACCTGTAACATGTTGTTATCAATAAATGTATTGTATTGTATTGACAAAGGTCGTTCCGCCACCTCTGACAAGTTTTGAGGGTTATTCCAGTTTGATCTGTAGGTATATTGCTATAGTGACAGGTTGTCAGCCCATCGGCTAAATTACAATACTGAAACCCTCGAAGCCTTTAGCTGATTTTTACAGCATGCCCGGGAGGAGATGCAGCTGGCACGTTGTATGTTTTTCTATCACTCTCAGTCCAGCATGGAAGGTAATCTTCTTCTTAGCGAGTGGATTTTCGAGTCGAACAACGACCCGATAAACCCTGGTGTCAGAGTTTTCAAACCGCCTAGTAGCACAGCTGTAGGCCTCTGACATGGTTTCAGTATCGACCACTATCAAAGACAGCGACCGGGACCGACGGCTTAACGTGCCCTCCGAAGCACGGAATCTTTTTTCTTTTCGGACAATCAGGTGATTCAGCCTGCAATGTCCTAACCAAACTGGGGAAAACCTTACAAAGTGATAAATTGACACATATCAACTTTGTGTTCCCCCCCTGGGAATCGAACCCAGGACCTCCGGATCGTAAGCCCACAGCTTAGACCACTAGACCACAGAGGCAGTTGGAGGCATGGAAGGTAATGTAATACATACTAGAAGGATCAGGGTGAAACTTGAAACATATATAGATTAGGTCATGGAATAGGAAATAGGTTACTATTCACCACGGGAAAACTCATTAACGCGGGTGAAACCGCGGGCGCCAAGCTAGTGCAATAGGATACAAAGTGTAATACTATAATTTATGTAACTATCGGTACAGTAACCTACGGTATCTAATGTATGCTTCGGAAGAAACGTATAGCTTATTTAGTTAGACTAGCTTTCCGCCCGCGGTTTCTCCCGCGTTAAATGTCTTATCCAGGATCTAACCTGGGTTTATGTGAGAAGAATCAAACGTAATCATGGAACACTTGTCTTGTTATAGCTAAGCTATCAATAGATGGAGCTAGTGGTTTGTATTGTACGCTATCAAAAATCGAAAAACTTTTTTAC
Source organism: Scrobipalpa atriplicella (assembly GCA_029255725.1). Classification (NCBI taxonomy): domain Eukaryota; kingdom Metazoa; phylum Arthropoda; class Insecta; order Lepidoptera; family Gelechiidae; genus Scrobipalpa; species Scrobipalpa atriplicella. The sequence goes on along the minus strand of JARACY010001359.1, from coordinate 41,250 downwards.
TTACGTCTATATTAATTCTGTGCACGTCAATATTATACGGGGTGTAAGGGACAGCGTCCCGCAAACTGATAGGGGTTGCTCAGACAACCAAACTGAACAACTATCACCGGGAATTTTTTTCAGGAAATGAAAAAAAAAAATTGCTTTTTCATACAAAGTGACCGCCTCGATCCGACAATTTGTATGGAAAAGCAAATTTTTTTTTCATTTCCTGAAAAAAAATCCTGGTGATAGTTGTTCAGTTTCGTTGACTGAGCAACCCCTATAAGTTTGCGGGACGCTGTCCCTTACACCCCGTATTTTCTTTGCTTACGTTTAGCATTATTGTAATACTTACGTGTACTATATTTCTGAACTCAGCATTTCCTTCTCTTTCATATAGTATCCCATAGGATGCAGAAGCAACAAAAATATTTTTTATGACCAGCACATTTTTTTATTTATATCTCGACTTCCAGGTGGAATTTCGAAAAAAACTAAACATGACAATCTAAGTTAGACTTTCAGCAAAACAACGAAAAAACCGCATTCAGTTTGGTGCAGTAGTTTTTACATGGCACGCGAACAAACATACAGACAGACAGACATACAAAATTCTAAAAACGATATTTTTGGCTTCTATAGCATTTATAGAAAACCCCTAAATTTTTTTTTCTTATTTATCTCCCATGTACAGACATCGACCTGTTACAATTTTATTATATGTATAGATGTCGCCCTCGTTTCGCTCGCGTAACATTCTATAACTATGTTTTTCTATAACTCCCAGTCCAGCATGGAAGAAACGTATTGATTCATTCATATTTTTAGAAATTTTAGTTTTAGTGTGATAATTATGCTAATTCTGGTTATGTCCATTCAGGATAGACTCATTCTTGCTTTCAGGTACAGAAAGATGGTGGAAACGGTGAACCGAAGTGACCGCGTGCCCGATTCTCTTTTCCACACCTTGAGGAACCTTCAGGAGCAGCAGAACTACTACCAGGAGGGCTACAACCTGATCTGCATGCTGCACGAGATACCGAAGAAATACCGTCACCTGAAGGGGTTCGAAAATCTGGCCAAAGCGCTCGAGACCGGGGACGATAACAGAGGTTGGTAAACTTGTCTCGTTCCGCCTGAGCCGAGCGCGCAAATGAGAGCGCGGAACAAGCGATAGAGAGAGGTTGGTAAACTTGTCACGTTCCGCCTGAGCCGAGCGCGCAAATGAGAGCGCGGAACAAGCGATAGAGAGAGGTTGGTAAACTTGTCACGTTCCGCCTGAGCCGAGCGCGCTAATGAGAGCGCGGAACAAGCGATAGAGAGAGGTTGGTAAACTTGTCACGATCCGCCTGAGCCGAGCGCGCTAATGAGAGCGCGGAACAAGCGATAGAGAGAGGTTGGTAAACTTGTCACGTTCCGCCTGAGCCGAGCGCGCAAATGAGAGCGCGGAACAAGCGATAGAGAGAGGTTGGTAAACTTGTCACGTTCCGCCTGAGCCGAGCGCGCAAATGAGAGCGCGGAACAAGCGATAGAGAGAGGTTGGTAAACTTGTCACGTTCCGCCTGAGCCGAGCGCGCAAATGAGAGCGCGGAACAAGCGATAGAGAGAGGTTGGTAAACTTGTCACGTTCCGCCTGAGCCGAGCGCGCAAATGAGAGCGCGGAACAAGCGATAGAGAGAGGTTGGTAAACTTGTCACGTTCCGCCTGAGCCGAGCGCGCTAATGAGAGCGCGGAACAAGCGATAGAGAGGCACGGTCGACCTAAACGTTCGGCTTGAGACGCATCAATGTTTCTTTATGATGTTATCTATCATTATCGTCATTATCACATAAAATTATCGTCCGTAAACCGACATTACAGACAACCAAATTTTTATGGCACCAAATCTAGAGAAATTTTGTTTTTTTAGTCCAACCTTAGGAGGGAAGTGAGGGATATGAGAGAAGGGAGGGACGGGACGGACAGGAGGGAAGTGAGGGACGGGAGGGAAGTGGGGAAGTTAGGAACGATAGGGAAAGGAGGAACGAGAGGGAAGTGAGGGACGAGAGGGAAGTGAAAAACGAGTAGAAAATGAAAGCAGGGCAGAACTAGTATATAAGGGACGATATGAAATAGGGAGACGAGAGAGATAAGTGACAGATGTGAGGGAAGGAACGAGAGGGAGGAAGTGAGGGAAGGGAGAGATGAGAGGGAAGAGAGGGTCGAGGGGAAAGGCAGGGACGAAAGGAAAGTGAGGAAGCGGAGAGACGGGAGAAAGGGAAGTGAGGGGAGGGGATAGGGGATATCTATCATACTTTATGTGGCGTTGCATTTCGGGGCAGGATGAAGTCTGCCGGGTCTGCTAGGGTTTGTGAACCTCACGCTCAGCCAAGTTGAAAAACAAATTCACAGATTTCGAGCACATTTTGACGATCGTCTTTGTTTTAGGCTCAAATTGTAGCTGCTAAATTGTCCAGAAGAATTTATCTCAAATTTTTGATATCATTCTTCGTTTCCAAAAGATCGAGCGCGAAAATAGAAAAAAGTTTTTTCTTTATCATTAATTCGGTAATAACATTTTCGTTTTTTATTTTTTCGTATAATTCTTTTGCAAATCACAGCTCTAGTAATATATCTTTTGAGGCTTTTTCGAAGGGGCGAACGAAAATACATTTCCAATGTCAAAATCAATTAACTAGCCGCAAATCACGGGTCCAAAAATACAAATAATTGCGTCCTCATTTGTTTAAGCGGGCGACCCTGCGCGCATAGGTCATTTGATTAGATTAAGAATTAATTCGGCGTCTGCTCAAACGAATGTTACTTTATTCTTTTAGAACTTGTATATTTTTTTCAGTTTTTGAAACCTACGAGGAACAAAAAGTTCGTTTCGAATCGCAAGCCTCGCACAGACAGTCCCTCAACAGAATGAAAAGACAACGCATCAAAAATATGAAAAAGAATCAAGCGGTGAGAATGATTTCTCTTTGTGTTTCTGTTTAATAGTCTTCGAGTTATGAAGGGGTCAAAAGTGGCTTCAAATGGTTCCAATTCAATTCAATTCAATTTATTGCTTGTTATCATGTACAGAGTTAAAGGTCTTAAATATATTATACTAGCTTTCCGCCCCGCGGTTTCACCCGCAGCTAAGAGTTTTCCCGTGGGATTGAGTTCCCGCGCTGTTCCTACCTTTAAAATTGACGGAATTTCAATACAAACATGCCCTATTTAACCCCCTTAGGGGTGGAAAATACAAAAACGCTGAAAAACGTGTTCATTATTTTTTAATTATTAGCCCAAAAACAAAATTGGAAGATCCTCTCATCAAAATTGACGAAATTTCCATACAAACTTCCATCCCCTATCGAACCCTCTTAGGGATGAAAAATACAAAAATGCTGAAACACGTATTAATTATTTTTTAATTATTAGCCTAAATACAAAATTTGGAGATCCTACTTTCAAAATTGACGGACTTTCATACAAACTTTAACCCCCCTTTTTACCCGTTTAGGGGGGGAAATCCGCAAATCCTTTCTTAGTGGGAGGTTACGTTATAGAAGAAACTTGCTCTCTAAGTTTCACAATTCTAGCTTTAGTAGTTTAGGCTCTGCGTTGATGAATCAGTCAGTCAGTCAGTCAGTCAGTCAGTAAGGACAAACGATTTTATAAGTTTAGATGACATAGCATGAGTACATGAACCCTGTTTAGTAGGGCGTTACAAGTTGGTGGCATGCAAAGTTTTTACAATAAAATTGCGAAAATATAATTGATGAGTCATTATATAAATTATTAATTAAATTTGAAAATTATAGCCTATGAAACATGCCATCATTTAAAATCATTTAAAAATAATAATATTTTTATGTCAAATGTTTCTAGTAAAAATTAAATTACAAATGTCTCTCTTGGCTTGAACTTGGCTGGACACGCTGCCGCGTGTCTAGATTACTACTTTATTTCACTGTCGCTCGGAATTATGGATATGAATTACAAACTTACTACTTTGGGTTTGATTTAGATTTTAGGTGAATAAACATTTAGGCTCGTATTTATAAAGCGATCTCAAGATTGAGAGCAATATTAAGTGCGGATTTGACAGGTGATTTTGTACTGGAAAGACATTTATGATACGAACTCAAACTCGCTGTCACTCTTGAGAGCTGAAGCTGATTATAAATACGGGCCTTACTCTCTGGGATGTTTTGCGCATTGGTTGTATTTAAAATAAGTTTTCATCGTCAGTAATCTTGCTAGTCGACGCAAGTATCATTTCTTGATAATATTAAGTTTTTAAAGACTACGATTGATTGCGTGACACAGGTTAAATGTCAATGGTGTTAATTCAGGACGCACTATTACTAATTCTAATTCTTAGTAGCGCTGTCACTTTCTTAAATTTGACATAAGAACAGGATAGCAAACAAACACGTGACTTTGACATTCTTAATTTGACGTACGGCGCTTTAAATAAGGAATGACCATAGAGCGTGCTCACTAATTTTAATTAATTTAAGCAGTCTTATGTCAGATAAGAAATGTCAAACTCACGTATTTGTTTGCTATCCTGTTCTTATGTCAAAGTTAAACAAGTGACAGCGCTACTAAGAATTAGAATTAGTAACTGGACGGCGTGAATTGAGGACAATATGTCACGACAATTTTCTGTTTAATAAAGCAAGGGTGTTTTGCGCGGGAATCGTAACGAATCACACTTAGGACGAGTTTCTGGCTTTCTAATTTAGTTTTTCGCGGCTATTATTGTGATAGTGTAGTGGGATTAGCATAATAATGTGCCGGTTGTGAAAGACAATGTGGTGAAAGTGAGAAATGAGTACATATCACCTATATGGTTCGACTCGACACTCCCGCGTAAATCATCAGAGAGCATTCGATTGACGGGTACCACACCCGCAATCTAATGAGTTCTAGGTTAGGTTAGGTTAGGTTGGGGTTTTGCGCGGGGAGCATGAAAAATCTGACGGGCTTTGTTACTTGCTCTTATAAATTAGTTCCTTGCAGTGTTTGTTGTATTAATGTGGTGGATTTAACTATAATGATCTGCTGACGAGGTATAATATGGCGGGAGTAAGTAGCAAAGGGAGGCGCTACCGTACGATTCGGATTGTTATCTCCGCGTAAAAGTCTGTTGAGCATTGGAATGTGATTCACCGGCGCATTCTAATGACTTTTAGGTTAGCATAGGTAAGATTAGGTTAAGATGATGTGAAAAATCAGACGAGGCTGTATGGCTCTGTTCCTTTGCCTATCCTATAATGGATGAATGAAAAAAAAAAAAAAAAAAAAAAATTTAATAAAGCAAATTTGACAAGTTTTTTACGACAAATTGTCACCTGTCATCTGTCAAGAGAAATATGTCAAATTGTCACGACACCGTGACATAATAGGCTTGTTTCCTGGGTGGCTAAAAATTTTTCAAAACGTTTATAGGTACTACTTAAAACTGATGGCTAAAATATTGTGGGTTTCATTCATCATTTTCAAAAAAATGCTCATTTAGATTTAATAATCAAGTTGAAAATATAGAAGTTGTTGATTTGAGTAGTCACGTATTTACGAGGAGTTCAATTAATAAAAAAAAAAAAAAAAGAGGAGTCAATCTTCCATGCTGGACTGGGAGCGATAGAAAAACATAGAATGTGCCAGCTGCATCTCCTCCCGTGCATGCTGTAAAAATCAGCTAAGGAAATCGAGGGTTTCAGTGTATTGCAATTTAGGCGATGGGCTGACAACCCGTCACTATAGCAATATACAAAATCATCATCTGTATTAACCCTCAAAACTTGTCAGACGTGGCAGAACGACCTATGTTTAGGTCGTTTTTGCTCTGCCTACCCCATTAGGGATAAAGGCGTGATTTTATGTATGTATGAGTCAACGAGGAGTGACGTCATACCTCGCGATTTTCATACAAATAAGCGTTTTTGACATTTCATAAAAAGTTGCTGATTTGACAAGTAGGAAACAAGCGGATTGTCGCTCTGCCTACCCCATTAGGGTTACAGGCGTAATAGTGTGTATGTAAGTACATGGTGTAAGTATACGTTTGTTCTAGATTGACGAGCTCCTGAAGCAAATATATGGAGATCAACTCCCCGAAAACATCAACGACCTATTGTCTCCGGAGAAACTGAAGAAGGCTCCGAGACGACCAATTAAGAAGCCCCCGCAGGTCACGCCTAAAGGCAGGATCTTTGAGTACGGCTGGGAGCTCAACTACGAGTGGTGGGGAAAATGAACCTCCTGGGTTCTGAGGATATTGATCATTATAAAACAGTATATAATAAAAAGTATTTTCAAGAAAAAGCTTCAATGTTTGATTTAATTTTTCGTATGTTGGTTTTATTCGAATACACAACAAATCCTTAAAAAATCTTTAGTCATTAATCGATAAACACCGGCTGCATGCATGAAAAACATGACTATTGTCACGTTCCATCATGCCATGCGTGCAAGCGAGAGCGCGGAACAAGCGATAGTGGGCGCTTTTCCACTAGACGGCACGTCAACGGCAACGGCGACGGCACGGTACCGTCGACGATATCGTAGGTGAGATAATGTATGAAAATCAATTAAATTATATGACACGCTTTTCCACTTGCCGGCACGGCACCGTCACGGCATGTCATAGATTCCCATAGATATTGTCACGTGATCGTCCCGTGCCGTCGCCGTTGCCGTTGACGTGCCGTCTAGTGGAAAAGCGCCCAATGGCTTTGGCTTGTGACGCATATCTTTAAGTAGGTATGAATTTTTAATGTTTTGGCGAATTTTTTTATAGATACACACAACCCACACTTCAAAGAGAGTGAATTTCTGGGTGAGCTCACTCCATCATCGTTGACTCCGTCTCTGCCATTCTGACCTAAAATGCCTCCGACTACCATGTGCTCCCAATCCGGTAGTTGTGGGTTCAATTGGGTACTTGACTGGGTAGCTTAAAAAATTCAAAACGTTTATACTTAAAACTGATGGCTAAAAATATTGTGGATTTCATTCATCATTTAAAAAAAAATGCACATTTAGATTTTAACAATCGAATTAAAAGTATATAAGTTATTGATTTGATTAGTCAATATTTACTAAAATGTGACGTCATAATTTACTATTTTCATACAAAAAAGCGTTTTTGACATTTCATAAAAAGTTGCTGATTTGACTAGTTGGAAAGTAGCCAATTAACAATTTGACTGTATTTATTGTTTTATAACATAATCATGAATTTTACACATTTCTTCTAGGTAAAGGATTTTAAAGTTTTGTTTTTGAGAAGAAGACAATGGGTTAGCATTATTTAGATATTATTTTTATAAATATTTGATGAATGTTTATTTTTAATTTTTTGCAGCTTAATTGAAATTACTTTTAATACAAACAATCAAAGTAATTCTTTACCCAGAAGAAAGAAAACTTCAAATATTAGCAAATTCTATCAATTTTGAACCAACAGCTACAACACTAATTAATTTTTCTAAACCTAATGTGAAACCGTTATGAAAAAATTACATTAAAATTAAACTAAAGCAGTGCCAGCTATTTTAAATTTCGCACAAAACAGTAACTCTATCTAACTCTTCAAACAATCCACAGTAATTTGTCATCTTAGGGTCTTATTCCACTTATAGTGAGATCCTCAAGCACTTTACACACTAGTAGTCAAAATTTATCTTCCTAGCCTTTTTCCCGTATCTCACGAGGTCGGCTACCTAATCTAGGGGATTGAACGAGGGTACTGGTTTTTACACAGAGCGACTGCCATCTGACCTCCGCAACCCAGAAGGGAAACCAGACCCAATCCTAGATTAGGTTACACAACCTTTGAATTTTGTTCGTAGGTGTGTACAGGTTTCCTCACGATTTTCCTTTACCGTAAAAGCGTCGAATAAACGTACATATGAAATTCGAAAACCGAAAAACACATTGGTACGTGGTGGGATTCGAACCACAACCTCCTGCACAGAAGGCCGTGGCCCTATCCACTACACGATCCGGGCTGTTCACTAGTAGTCAAAATTAAACTTAAATATATCAGTAATATCATAGGAAATTTAAGGTAAATTACAGGGTAAACATAAACTTTCTCAAAAAGATGCAAACCTAAAATTCATGCCTTGCCAACTACTAGTATGCAAATAGGGTGTAAAAGACAACTTGCCGCAATCTCGTTGGGGTTGCTCAGTCAAAACTGAACAATGTTCACCAGGAAATCTTTTTTGAAATTATTCAGTCCCTTACATCCATAGATCAGTAATTTCAAAGGAAAATTTTACTAGAATAAGAGGGATGCCAAAGTGAGGTCATAAAAAACAGATACCTACAAACCAAAAAAAAAACTAGAGTGCAAAGACAAATTCTCACCCTATAAAGTATTAAAAAATAATGCAATACCTATTGCAACTGAATCGCTAGTTACTAAAAGGGCACATGTCCAATTTTTTTTTCGAAATACGTTTTATTTCATTATTCTGTCAGTAATGCTAATCTACACTTTGTGTCAAAAAAATACGCTTTTACTATTTTATCTTATAGATTTTCTAGATATACAAAATTTTTGATATTTACTAAAAGGGCACTTGTCCCGGACATGTTCCCTTTCTACACTTAAATTATTTTTATGAGTATAAAAATTGAAGGTAGATTAAAAAAAACTGCTATTGATAGCAACAATGACATTGCAAAACAACTTCTCAATGCATTTTAGTGTTTCTTGAGCTCTTATGTGCTATTGCTGTTTAAAAATATAATATAAACTATAAAGTGTTATAATGAGCGAGGAAGTTAAACGAAAGAGGAAGAAAAACGTGCGGCATGAAGAAGATTATTTAAGGAATAAGATAAAACATGCAAAATTAAAAGGTGAAAGTCATTATAATTGGCGTGGCAGATTTGTTCCGCCCAGAAATGATCCTGAATTAATGAACCGGGAATGGTAAAGCAACTATTTTGTATTTTTATTAGTATTTTGACTTTATACATTATAACCACACATTATAATTTAATTTTTTGTTCCCAGTTGTCCTAAGAAATGTTTGCAACATAATTATCCTTCCGAGGAATTGGACAACATTCTAATTTTATTTTATTCCATGAAATCGAAAGATGAACAAGATATTTATTTAAAAGGACTCATGGAAATAAAGGGAATTCAGAGAAGAAGAGGTCGAAGTCCAACAGAAGAAACAAAAAGGAAACCAAAAACAAAAACTATCGATTATTTCCTGGTAGTCAACCGGAAATTTCTGATTTCCAAGTACCAATCATCAATTCGAATTTAATTCATCCGAAAAAGAATTCGTATCTACAAGAGAATTTATACACAGCAGTGTTACAAAAAAATTCAAACTGCGTAAGACAAACGTCCACGAAATAGTTGAATTTCCGTCTACGAAATTATATTCTGATGTTTTGCCTATTCAGAAAACCAAAATGACAGATTTAAAAAAATTGAAAGCTTATATTCCTGATGAAAATTTAAATTTTTGGGCGGAGATATTTAATTGGCCTACAATATAAAATATTATATCCGATTATTTTGGTTTTCTGAATGGGTAAAACATCAGCATTTTGTAGGTATTTGTTTCATTTTGTAATAAAAAAATGTAATAACTTCATTAAGTGGTTTTATTTATCATCTCCTACAACATACACTAAAATAGAAAAAGAAACATAGTACATAAATGCATAAAAAAGGGGATTATTTTTTTACAATTTAATGTATGGTGATTTGTGTTAAAAGGGCTCATATCCATACTTAAGTGCAAAAAGGGAACATTTCCAATTGTTTTATAGTTTATTTTTGGCGTAATTTGCAATAAAAATTGTTATTTATGCTCATCTGTGAATAAGAAAATGATAAACGAATTATGTAAGAAAAGCATTAAGTTTGAAACTATTCCTAACATTCAGTATTTATTTAGTTTTTTTGTTTCTCCTGTAAAAAAATATCAAGCTAATTCAGGTGTGACATGTGCCCTTTTAGTAATTAGCGATTCAACTGAGTCCATATTTCTGAACAATATTGTATGAAGTAAAAAACAATTTTCTTGTGTAAAGAACAAAGAAGAGGCCTATACCCTGCAGTGGGTGGATGTGGGCTGAAGATGATGATGATGATGAAAGAACAAAAGTTGTTTAGTATTTTTGGACTGGCTAAGGTCTGGAATCATATTCCACATTCATCACAATGAATTTAAAAGTATTTGTATTGACTTTGTTAATCGAAATTACCCTGCTAAGGAGGGGTTATTTCAGATAAATAATTAATAATGTTACCTAGTTGTTTTATGATGTACTATAATTATTTAAATTTTTATATTATTTTTAATGTATGAACTGAACTAATGTTATAGTGCTTTGGCTACAGCAGTAGCCAAAACTATAATTTAATTAAATAAAATTGAAATTGAAATTGAAATTCCTAAAACCTAGCAAGTATAGTCTTCAACTTGAGAGATTTCAAACATGACAGACCTTGACTCAATATTTACAAAACTTTTCCAAAATCTTACTTCACTCTTCAAAGTTTTTAGTCAGTAGGTACTGCACCTTCAAGAACTCGTGAATAATCTGAAATAAAGAAACTCTATAAGAACTTCTAAAAAAGAACTTTCTATAAATAATATTCTATAATTTTATTTTAATTTTAAAGTTACTAAAAATAAGGTCTCATTCATTGTCACATGAGCCTCATTTAGAAAATAAGCGATGAATAAATGGGTCACATTTTATTTCTCTTTCTGCATCCTGATCAAAAACCCAAGACTCATAGTAGCACAGAAACGGTTAGGCAAATAGGAACAAGTGGTACTTATCATTTCTCACAGTAAAATTAATATCTTACCTCAGCATTCCATTGCTGCTACTGAGTTTGAATTGTCTCCATATCCACTTAAACTCCCCTGGAACTCCATCCCGCTTATTTGACTATCAGCATTGAAGGACGCACCATATGAATCCATGCTTGGAGCGTGAGATGTTTCTAAGTTACCGTCTCCAGAGTCTGTAGCCACTGCGGCATCAGGTTCAGCCCAATTGATCTTAAATCTAGTCACTCTCGGCTCTGATGCAAAGATATTTCTCACTACTTTGTCAAATTGCGGTTTCGCCGGTGGGTTCTCGCGTAATTCAGGTTCCGATTCGGTGTATTCGTTGTTTATGAAGTAGCCGACTCTGACGAACTCCTGGCCGCGGTATGAGCACGTCAGCAGCACCACAGTAACGCCTAAAGCGTCGTTCTCTGGTATACGCGTCACGTCAGGCGGTGGGGCTTGGAATACGAACATGTGTCGGCCCTCAGGTATCGGCCCGACGTAGATTGTGTCTAAAACCTGATCGTGCTCCTCTGTTTCCGCTGATCCGACGTATATCATCTTCCATTCTAAGTCTTCTTTCAATTCCTCTATGCATTCGAATGTGAGCTCGAATTGAAATGGGTTCAGGAACGGGCTAGGATTGTCTAGAACGACTACGTTGGTTATGTGCACTTTAGCCATTATTGATCGCCTTTCAAGCGATTTTCTATTTTATATCACTTTATATCACAGTAACGGCGGGAAATATTGCTTTTTGTATAGGAACCAGCGCAAAATAAACGATAAACACTGTAGGTATTCCGCAACGGAAAATTGTCGTGTCGAGTCGACTTCGGCGAAAAGTGACAGCTGTTTTGGCGGTTCATGAGGTCACGTGACCAAAATAATCGACGATGGCAGCGCTAACTTGATAAAAAGAAGAACTAAGTTTAAAAAGTAAAAAATATGACAGATGATAAGTTGACTAAAACAGCTGACTAATCACGATACAATATCCAGACAAATAATAAGGTTTTTATTTGATTTTCGTGATTGAGATGGATAAGATCTCTAAGGAAATTTAAATAAAATCTTTTTTACTCACGTTTTCTGCAGTGACGCTTTTCAAAAGCGTGATACAATAATATACCAACTACAATACATTATACTATACAAATAAATTTAATAAATAGGTAGACGTTTCATATAAATATGAGATTTAAGTATATGAAATAAAATAGCATTTGTGAGTGCTAAAAATATCCCCAAAAATGTAAAAAAGAGAGGCGATATCATTATTGACTTGCCCTGTGTAGTTTTTGCACAACACAGCTAGATGTCGCTAAACGTCGCTATGACGTGTACATAAGAAAGACTATAGGTACTAATTTCGTCACTATGGGCACAGTTGGTAGTGCAATGGACCGGCAATCCAGAGGCGCAAGTTCGAATCCGGCCTGAGGTTGTGGCCCGAGGCGAATTTATTATTTTTCACTTCTCATGCTCGTAAAAGTACTGCTTTGTGCAGGATGTAGGCTTCATAAAGTTGAACTTTATGCACAAGAGCATAAAAGTAGCTTTTTAAATGTGTATAATACTAAAGGCAGAGTAGGTCATGCAGCCAAACACAATAAATAGTGCACGGATAAAACTTGTTAATTAATAAAATTTCCTTGAATTTCCTTGCATTCTATGCTTTCATTCTTTTAAAGCATCAGATAAAAAAATTAATTCAGGTGATTATTTAATGATAAAAAAAAGATTTCAACAATTTCCTCGCAAACGAAGTGAAAAGCAGATATTCTAACTAGTGCACAAATCATTTTTTCTTAAACATGCGCGAAAATATTGTCTTTATTTTTGAATAAAGAACACGCGAAGGATACTTTGGTTTGAAGTGATTTTGGTTTTTCAGTCTACGTAAATATGATAATATTCAAAAAACGCGCCGGGAAGTGATTTTGGTTTTTCAGTCTACGTAAATATTATCATATTTACGTAAATATTATCATATTTACGTAGACTGAAAAACCAAAATCACTTCCCGGCGCGTTTTTTGAATTTGGAACGAAGAGCGCGCCTGCAATGTTGTATGAAACGGCGTGCTGTTTGAATTTAGAACTAAGAGCGCGCCTGCAATGTTGTATGAAACGGCGTGCTGTTTGAATTTAGAACTCTTTCACCTATCGTACACATTGCGTTCTCGTGGCTGTATAGCCACAGATGCGTTTACCTTTCGGACCATACTGTAAAATAAAAAATTAAATTGGCGGTAAAGCGGAGTTCGTTGTTAATTATTTTGTTAATAAATAACATTTTCGTTCAATAATTGTCCTAACATGAGCAATGTAACTTTTAATATTATTTAAATTTATTATGTAAAAGGCCCTTTTTTATTTCCTTGCATTTTTTTAAGAAAAGCACTATATATGACTCGGCCGAAATGGCAATGGCCATTGTCCACTTTTAAGAAACATGTCTAGTTAAAAAACCATTTGGAGGAATAAGCCTACTGTTCTATTTTCTGTAATCAAAATTAAAAAAAGTGCAGTAAATAAAAAGATATTTAATTAAAACGTATGACTTTCATATGACCTCTGTGACGTCACCATAGGCTGTATCTCAGGGCTGTCTGTGTTCCTTCGACGTGTACCTAATTTAGAAGAAAAAAAACTGTCATGTCATAAGTATCTTGTCAAAATAGAAACATAACCTCATAACCTCATAAATACAATTTTCGTTATTAGATTTTTGTGCTTGGTTAAATTATGGAGTACTATAGAAAATGTTTTGTGCCAACATGCACAAATGATTCAGAAAATGCTCCTCGTAAAATGTTTGTTCGCATACGAGAAGATTTGCGTGAAAAATGGTGACGAGAAGTAAAAGCCGATTATTTCAAGGTTTATACTATGTACTGTTGTGAAGATCACTTTGATGTAGTAGTTTCCACTATTTTCGATATATTTAGTGTAGCTACGTGTAGAAAGATTGCTTGAAATAGTCATCTGAAAATCGCTAATCGTTTCGTCGCTCAAAGCAAAGAGAAAGATGAGGTTATGTTATTTCCAAATGACATGTCATGTCATGGCTTCACAGATTAGTTAGTAGGTACCTATATTTTTATTTTTCAAGGCACACGTCATGTGGGTTATAATGCCATTGATGACGTCACACGCGATATAATTTAAAAAATTATATAAATTAATTTAAGCTGTATATTTTAAAATTATTCAAATAAGCGTCTTAAAATTAGGAATAATATCCAAAAAAACGATTTAAACAGTAGGTCATAAAATTTAGACAATGCTCATTGCCTGTCTCGTATCATTGAAGTCCTCGCCTGCGACTCGGCCTTCAAACTCATACTCGACCTGCAATTGCCTATTTCGCTGCCTTTGCAATAATGTACTATTCTCTTCGACTTATTAACATGCCCTCGCCCTGCGTGCTCGCACAGGTAAATATATCGGAGAAAAATTACTTGATTTAGCAGCCTGCAATGCCCTAACCAAACTAGAAACAACAACACAAAGTCATTGTCCTCCGCCGGGTACCGAACCCGCTTGTGAGAAACATGAAGTTGATATTTGTCAATTTATCCCAGTTTGGTTAATATATTGCAGGCTGAAATTCCTGATTGTGCGAAAAGATAAAGGATTCCGTGCCTCGGAGGTTGTTCGTTATCCCGTCGGTCCCGGTCGTGATTACACAAATCATGTCAGAGGCCTATTAAGTGTGCTATTAAGCGGTTTAAAAACTCTGACACCAGGGTTCATCGATTTCGTCGATCGACTTGAAACCCACACGATAAAAGAAGAAGTCGAGAGCAAACCCGTTTTCAATTAATAGTACATTACTTTAAACGCCGAAAACAAAGCAATGTATGGTCGAGTAAAATTGGAAGGCCGAGACGCAGTCGAGGCCTTCCAATGTAAACGAGACATACATTGCTATTTCGCCAGACATTAGTATAGACTGTAACGATGCGTTACGTTCCACCTCATTTTGCGCACCTCAAATCCATCACTGGCCACCCAATTCAAATTCCGAATCACCCCTTTCATTTTTCCCATCTTCTGTCATCTTTTCGCTCATTATTTCTCCAGAATTCGTCTGAAAAACATCGTGTTCATTCCGTCGATATCATCTTCAGTTCGGGTATTATAATTTTTAATGTGAAAACGCTTGCTAAGAAAACACCTACTATTGTAACTCACCTGGATCATAACCAAGGAACATAAATAATAAGGATCTAATAAGGACCTGATAGAACCAATAAGGATCTTACCTTTAGAACTCCAGGTCCACCATTCGTCTAAAATATACTCACTGTGTCTCCTACCTTATAAACTTCTTTCATTTCTTCTCCTCCCTACCCATTTGTAGGTATACAACGTGTAACATAAAGGGTATATGCATCGTGAAATGTGTGAATCTACCCATGAAACTAAACAACTTTCCCTAAGGAACATAAGTCGAAATACGAAAAAAAAAATTGACTTCCCATACTAAATTAGCTATCAGCTGATGCATTTTGTATGGAAGGTCTAAATTTATTTTTCGTTTTTCAACCTATGTTCCTCAGAGAAAGTTGTTCAGTTTCATGGGTATATTCACACATTTCTCGATGCATATACCCTTTCTGTTACACGTTGTATATTTTGTGAAGCGCTGGGCATAGGAAGAACCCAGGGCCTCACAGTACTTTTATCTCATTTGCGAGAAAATAATAACAACACATTTAAAAATAAACACTAAACTTTTAATTCATCGATAATAGTATTCTGTGATCGATAATACAGTAAGTAAAATTTAAAATTAGAATGGCGCCTTTGACAGGCACACATTCCATTCATTCATTCAATATTTTTTTTAATTTGCGCATTCAGCCTTTTAAAAAAATAATATCGTGAACTTAAAAACTGTTTTTAAATAATTAAGCTATTCCCTAGCAAATGAATGAGAGATAAAAATTATTAAACACGAGCAAAGCAAGAAATGAATCAATTGCAAAATTTCACGAATATAAAATAAAACATGTTTCGCGAGTGCCACAACTTGAAAATTTACTCGCGAGAAATGCAATCCATACGTTACGTGAGCGAAGCGATATAATGGTAGCAATTCGTGGTTGCAAAATACGCGACTTAACTAATAAAAGTCCATATACCTCTCACTTACTATCATGAGAGAAGGCAGTAATTTAAGTTGAGATAGTTAAGTCGGGATGGTTACGAATCGGGCCCATTATGTCCCCTTAAATAATAGATAGGTACCTTTTTTATTTAGTTTAACCGTCAAAACTTGTCAAACGTGGCAAACACGCTTCACTACTTATAAGATTTTGGCTTAAAGGACTAGAATCCAAGCCATAAAATATTCAAAAAAAGAAAAAAAAGATTTTTGTTGCTCTGCCGGCCGATACATTTAGCTATCAAAGCGTGACTTTTTGTCATAATGTTCTCTGACACATCATGCCCTTGGCAAGACGTTATTTATGATAACTACAATAAAATGTATTTTACATAGATGAGTAATTAATTAATTAGTTAATTGTTTGTACCTATGTGTACCGAGAGTTATTTATTACCTTCTTTTGTTTTCATTGTTGAAAGATAAAACATCTGGTGTAAAAATAAGCCGTTAAAGATAGGCACGTTAAGCGCTCGTGGTAGTGCTTATTCATTCCGATTACGAATGTTAAGCAAATATCGCCGTGGCCAGGCCAGGGATGGGTGACTTGACTGGTAGTGGTAAAACAACTCGAGGAGCGTTTCCGTGCTTCGGAAGGCACGTGAAGCCGTTGGTCCCGCTTAATATCGTGATATTAGTCGTTAAGCCAATTCAAAGGCCATAGCTTACTATTGGCGGCTTGAAAACTGTACCTAACACCTGGGTTGGCCATGGCTCAGACCACTAGACCATACTAGACCACTGAGGCAATAATTTGCACAGAGACAACCTACCCATTAAAATAAACAACTTTTCCCAATGATAGCAATTCGTGGTTGTAAATTACGCGACTTAACTAATATAAGTCCATACCTGTCACTTTCTATCATGAGAGAACAGAACGGGATGGCAATAATTTTAGTTGGGATTTAGTTAAGTCGGGATAGTTACGAATCGGGCTCAATGAAATACTAAATATGAAAAATAAATCTGGCCCGCCTTTATAAATTGAATCGAATTGCTGATACCATTTGTATGGAAGGGACAAATATTTTTTTCATATTTCGATTTGTTCAATAGCCCGGATGGTGTAGTGGTTAGGGCCGCGGTCTTCTGTGCAGGAGGTCGTGGTTCGAATCCCACCACGTACCAATGTGTTTTTCGATTTTCGAATTTGTTTATTCGGCGCTTTTACGGTGAAGGAAAACATCGTGAGGAAACCTGCACACACCTACGAAGAAATTCAAAGGTTGTGTGTAACCTAATCTAGGATTGGTTCTGGTTTCCCTTCTGGGTTGCGGAGGTCAGATGGCAGTCGCTCTGTGTAAAAACCAGTACCCTCGTTCAATCACCTAGATTAGGTAGCCGACCCCGAGAGAAAAGGCTAGGAAGATGATGATGATATTTCGATTTGATCAGTTTCCGTTTCCGATCAGCAAACTTTATTATACTCACTGTAAACTTTGTGGTCGAAATACGAAATACCTACTTATTTGTTCTTCCATCAATATAACATTCATTACGATTCACTGGGAACATATTTTATACAGGGTGACCACTTAAGGGGCATGGCAAATAGGAAGCGGTGCGGCGCGGGCGAGGCGGAGGCGCGTCAATTTTGTATGTAAATTACGTCTGCGCAGCGCAGCTTGATTTAAAGTTTCTATACAAAAACGACGCATTGGCGACGCACCGGCACCGCACCGCTTCCTAAATGCCATGCTCCTAAGACGTATATACAACTTTTTTTGCTATATATTTATTTTTGGAGCTGAATTCTATACTTGTTTCTTATCACATATCTTGTCAAGGAACGACAAAGTTTTGGATTAGTTTTTGGATCTAATAACTTGATTTTATTATCAATAAAAAATTATTTGAAAAGTTGCAAAAAAATTGCGGCCATTACTTGGTAAACGTCACTTAACTGTTGACTTTCTCAGTTTAATTGGGTAGACTTACCTTAACCTAGGTAAAGTAAGGTTAGTTAAGTAAGAAAGTCAAAAGACAAGTAATCTTTAGCGAGAAATGATCGAAATTTCAGTTTTTTTTCGTAATTTTATAAGTTTAGTTCAAGTGGATATTTTTCATAAATTAAAAGACGTTTTTTTAACCAAAAACTATCCATAACAAATTTTCCATTTATTGACAAGATAGGTATCTGATCTGTTAAAGGAAGTGACAGAGAAAAGTTTCGAAAATGTCTATATTTTACGAGTTATAAATTTTAACGAGAAAGG
The DNA here is from genome assembly GCA_029255725.1 of Scrobipalpa atriplicella. Lineage (NCBI taxonomy): Eukaryota > Metazoa > Arthropoda > Insecta > Lepidoptera > Gelechiidae > Scrobipalpa > Scrobipalpa atriplicella. Next base: position 23,063 of record JARACY010001359.1, on the reverse strand, counting down.
GCGCCACCGCTCAATGTAAGAGGCCTCTTAAGTGGCCACCCTGTAGGCCACCCTGTAGAAACCATGATATCTTGAATCGAAATACCAGTCTTAACGAATTCTTTTTATCGTGTGGGTTTTCGAGTCGAACAACGACCAGCTACTTATTAGGCCTCTGACATGGTTTGTGTAACGACCACTGTCAAAGACAGCGACCGGAACCAATGGATTAACGTGCCCTCCAAAGAACGGAATCCTTTTTCTTTTCGGACAATTAAACTAAAAAACTAGGGAAAATCTCACAAAGTGATAAATTAACAAATATCAACTTTGTGTTCCCCGTGTGATCGATTCCCACGAAAACATAAAATCAAGCCCATGGCTCAGATCACTAGACCACGGAAAAAATACTTATTAACAATGCAGCTACTCAGTAGGTACTTACGTCTATTTCAAACAAACAGACGCAAGTAGTTGTTGTTTTTTTCTTCTTTACGTGCGTCAGTCACTGCTTTATTTTATTTATTTTATAATGTCACTGAACTTAAAAAGTAACAGCCTGCACGTGATAAAAAATAAGAAAAATATGAAAAGCGAATGATGAATTAAAGTGCACCGAGGATTCCGTAGGTTTGCTGAAAAATTTAAAATAATATAATAGAAAAACGTTTATTCATGAAACAATACAAAACTCAACATACAGTAAGTTGATTAATGTTACATAAACTATACATGAAAACATAATTATTATTTTTATTTTTATTGAATGCTGTGATCTGTATTGCACAAGAAATGGAGCTGATTCAGCATTTGTTACAAGTTACCTTTGGTTTTTGTTATAAGGTAATAATATGGGCCTCATTAATATTTATCTAACTAAATTATTCATTACTGTAATCCCTCGCAAGTGTTAGAAATCATTTGCAAATATTTCTAAACATTCGCGGAAGCGCTTGGTGACGTAGAAGAAATTTTAAGGCCATTGTTTAAATAAAAACTTCTTCTATGTAACATAGGGTGAAATATACATACATACATACATAATATCACGCCTGTATCTCTAATGGGGTAGGCAGAGCGTCAACGATCCAAACAAATATCGTTCCGGCACGTCTGACAAGTTCTGAGCGTTGTTTAAGATAAGATCTGTAGGTATATTGATGTAGTGATAATTGTCAGCCCATCGCCTAAATAACAATATACAGAAACCCTCGAATCCCTTAGCTGGTTTTACAGCATGCTCGGGAGGAGATCTATGCAGCAGACACATTCTATGTTTTACTATCGCTCCCAGTCCAGCATGGAAAAGTAGGGTGAAATATGAAAACGATATTGGACTTCCCATACCTGGTGTATGGGACAAGCTTCCCGCGAACTGATAGGGGTTGCTCAGTCAACAAAACTGAACAACTATCACCAGGAAATACTTTCAGGATATAAAAATAATTTTTTGCTTTTCCAAGTCAAAAAAGTTTTGATTTCCTGAAAGGACTTCCTGATGGAAGTTTTTCAGTTTCGTTGAATGAGCAACCCCTATCAGTTCGCGGGCACCACTATTATATATTCTGTGCTTGGACAATGTGGTGGAAATTTTCGAAAGTATGAATAATGGGGATAAAAACGCAAAGCTAATTGCAGATGGCGCCACTGTTGAGTGTTCCAAAAGAGACCAATGAGAAGACACAAAACTGACATTGATATTGATATTGACAGATTCCTGACCAATCACGGGAAAAAGGAACACTCAACAGGGGCGCCATTTAGTTCTCATTTTTTAACCCCATTATAATCTTGTTTTTAACTAGTGTGTAGAGAATCGTCTAAAATCCTTAATTGGCTACTTTCCAACTAGTCAAATCAGCAACTTTTTATGAAATGTCAAAAACGCTTTTTTGTATGAAAATAGTAAATTATGACGTCACATTTTAGTAAATATTGACTAATCAAATCAATAACTTATATACTTTTAATTCGATTGTTAAAATCTAAATGTGCATTTTTTTTAAAATGATGAATGAAATCCACAATATTTTTAGCCATCAGTTTTAAGTAGGTATAAACGTTTTGAATTTTTTAAGCTACCCAGTCAAGTACCCAATTATAGGTACCACGGAAGACCAGCGTTGTAGTGCTTAGTGCTACAGCATGTGCTGAGTGACTACCTTTTTTTGTGTTATTTAATAAGTTAAAAATGAAAATTTTACCTATTATTAGTATCTTTGCACTAAAATAAATGATTACTTTACTTTACAATATTTGCACCGGTTGGGAACGTGCCCAGGCACGGCACATCAATAGGTGATGTGATGTGATGCAACAAGCTTTGGATTTAAATCTACAGCAAATCCATAACCAAAAATATATACCTCTTATTTACCCATTTCAGCAGCAGTATAAACTCTGACACCAGGGTTTATCGGGTCGTTATTTGACTCGAAAATCCACTCTCTAAGAAGAAGAAGCACTGAACCCTAATTAATTTCCTACCATAACATGATGTTGTTTGCTGATAAATAAGAAAAGGGGTGACATTAGTAATAAATTTTAAAAGTTATTATTAATAATAAACAAATGGTATTTATAATATATAATAAGTGGCAGTTGTACAAATAATTCGCATAGATTTTTCTAACTATATAAGTCCTAGGGATTTTGTATTTAATTACATTCGACCTAGACTTGATCTAGGCTTCATCGGTTTTCGAAATGGTGTCTTATAAACTCCTAGTCGTTTTTGCGGTGGTAAGTAATTTTATTTTTCATATTTCGAGAAAATGTTACTAAGAAACTTTCAGTTTCATACGTAGATTCTTCCCTATCAGTATTGGCCTCGATTCTCGCCGTCCAGTTACTAATTCTAATTCTTAGTAGCGCTGTAACTTTTTGACATTTGACATAAGAACAGGATAGCAAATAAACCATGTTATTGACGTTCCTAATTTGACATTAGCTGCTTTAAATAAGAACCGAGCATAGAGAATATTCCTTATTTTCGTCAAATAAGCAATCTAATGTCAAATTTAAGCAATCTTATATAATGTCAGATTAGGAATGTCAAAGTTATGTGTTTATCCTGTTCTTATGTCAAATATAAGAAAGTGACAGCGCTACTAAGAATAAGAATTAGTAACTGGACGGCGTGAATCGAGGCCAATTGACTTAATGGATGGACACCCTAAATTACGCAAATCTTTGAACTTGACTTGAAAAAAATACCGACTATTATAAATATTTCTTCCATGCTGGACTGGGTGTGATAGAAAAACATAGAATGTGCCAGCTGCATCTCCTCCCGGGCATGCTGTAAAAATCAGCTAATGGATTCCAGGGGTTTCAGTATTGTAATTTAGGCGATGAGTTGACAACCTGTCTCTATAGCAATATGCAGATCCATCTGGAATAACCCTCAAAATTTGTCAGACGTAGCGTAACGACCTTTGTTTTGGTCGTTTACGCTCTGCCTACCCCATTAGGGATAAAGACGTGATTATGTGTATGTATGTATGTATGTATGATAATATAATACAGAGTGTTAAAAAAAAGTACATCGTTCCTTTAAACCAAATTTTCTACTAATGATAACAAAAAACTTACCCAAAAATCAAAAATTTAGCTCGGAATAAAAAATTTCCTTGTCCATCCATACAAAACTGCAGACGAGGAGAGCATCTTTGTATAAAGAAGGCAAAACAATTTTTCGAGTTAAAATTTTTGTGCTTTGGGAAAGTTGTTTGGTATAATTAGTAGAACATGAGGTTTAAACGCCTTCCTTTTTTTTCACCCTGTAAGTATAATTCAAATTTAAAACATTAAATGAAATGTTCGTAATATATACCTATTAGGTACCTATATTACTTCATAAAAGAAGAATTGACCACCTGCCACTATAGCAATAAATATCCGAAATCACCTGGATGATGGAGCCGTTGACGCTCTACCTAGCCTTCAGGGACAAAGTCGTGACTCTATGTATGAATATTAATTTTCAGGTGGCTGCACTGACGCTGCTCAGCGAGCCTTCATCTGCAACAAGCATCCAGCGACATCATGTAAGTTGATTGAATGCGACCATCATCTGCGTCATATAAACTAATGGGGATAAAAACTGGGAACAAAATGGCGCCACCAACGAGTGTTCCTTTTTCCTGTGATTGGTCAGTAATCTGTCAATATTAGTTTTGCGTCTTCTCATTGGTCTTTTGGAACACTCGCTGGTGGCGCTATCTGCAATTAGCTTTGCGTTTTTATCCTCATTCACATTTTATGTAAAAAAATTAATCAAAATTAAATGCTGTCAATTTTCGCCACGTCTTATTTTAACAATCTAAAATTAGGAAAATGAATCTTATAAATAGGATGTCAAAGAAATGTGATCTCCATTGTCCCCTTACTGCGGAGGATCGTAAAGAAATGTGACAAATAGACCAGACTAAGGCCCGTATTTATAATCAGCTCTCAAGAGTGACAGCGAGTTTGAGTTCGTATCAGAAATGTCATTCCAGTACAAAATTACCTGTCAAATCCGCACTCAATAATGCTCTCAATCTTAAGATCGCTTTATAAATACGAGCCTTAAAGACGTAAAATATACTAAAAGAGGACACCTCAATTCACCATAGTATAAACGCATTACCTACTCATTTATTCTTAATTTATCATTATCTCCTTAGAACTTTCCCATATTTCTCGGGGTCGACTATGCTAATTAATCAAGGGAATTGAACGAGGATACTGGTTTTGCCATCTGAACTCCGCAACCTAGAAGGGAAACCAGACCCAATCCTAGATTAGGCTTTTAGGTACCAGGTTAGTGTGGCCAACCCAGCTGTCAGAGATTTCAAGCCGCCACTGCTTAGCAATGGCCTCCGACGTAGCTTAACGAATAATACCTACCATATTAACCGGAACCAACAGCTTAGCGTGCCATCCGAAGCACGGAAACGCTGGAGTTGTTATACTACTAGCAGTCACTCCAATACCTGGCTACGGCGATGGTTGCTTAACATTCGTTATTGGAATGAATAAGCACTAACTACTTTTGAGGATTTTTAGCACTCACAATGCTATTTTATTTCATATAATACGAAGGAAAGCAATATCCTGCCGGAGGCGAATTTGTTATTTCTTTCTTTCATATACAACGTGTAACAGAAAGGGTATATGTATCGTGAAATGTGTGAATCTACCCATGAAACTGAACAACTTTCCCTGAGAAACATAGGTCGAAAAACGAAAAAAAAATATGCGACCTTTCATACAAAATGCATCAGCTGATAGCGTATTTAGTATGGGAAGTCAATTTTTTTTTTCGTATTTCGACCTATTTTCCTTAGGGAAAGTTGTTCAGTTTCATGGGTAGATTCACACATTTCTCGATGCATATACCCTTTCTGTTACACATTGTATACTTGATCACGAGAGTTTATTTTCTTCTTTATTATTTTCAGAAAATTAAGACTGCTCCTGACGGGCTTTCTAGGGGTTGCCGCGCCATTCACACGCAGTACAAAGGTTAGCTAATTTTAAAATTATTTAAATGTATTAATTAAATAAACTGCCGCTATATGAATTTGATAAAAGCTGACTATGTGGTTAGTTATAATGAATTTCTATAGGGTTTTTCAATTAGGGTGTGTAGATGTTGAAATGAGATAAAACGAGCTGTGTGTTAGGTATTAACAAAATTTCTTTTTTATTCGAAAGGCCTAATCATGACAATTTGTCTGATATATTATATGACACTGTTTTAAAATCCGCTGCGGTTTTTAATAGCTGCATAAATTTTAGGCGCTACTTCCATTTCTGCTTAATATCAACCAATGTCGCCTCAAACTCAACAGAGAAATCCTCAAACCGCATGTCTGTAGGTTAGGCCGATATCAACCAATCTCTCCTCAAACTCAACAGAGGCCGAAATCATTGAAAGTTAGGCTTTTTGGGCCTCTCGCATCCAAGCCAATGTGAAAAGCTATTGCGTACTGTTGAACCATGACATTATACCAAACAAATTGGCATAATCAAGGCTTTGAAATGAAAAAAATACTTTGTTGAGACCTCACACATAGCTTGTTTTATTTTATTTCAACATTTACCCACCCTTAAATCTCTAGTTTAAAAGCCTTGGCATTGAATAAATTGACATAAATTGTAATTAATACTGGTTACTGTGTACTGGTTGATAAATGTAGGTAATTCTAATTTAAACTTAATTAATTTACACTGTGTACTATTTGACATAACGAATGTCTATGTAAATAGTTATTGAATCATCAATTCTCTGTCAATGTCAAAGTCAAAGTCAAATTGTTTATTGCAAACCATATGGTACATTGTAAAGATGGTAACAAATAAAATGAGATTCACATATGGACCCGGCAGGGCACAGCAACAATCTTACAATAAATTTTAAAAGCATTCAAAATATAAACTATCGTAGTAAGTACATTAATTTCATTTAAAAGATAAAATAACAACACAATACGACAATTAAAACCTGTAAAATACATTAAAATTTAAATAAGTGCATTCAAATTAAATTACAAATCAGCCAAATCAAAATAATAATTATCATGCCTTTTTTTTATTCACTTTTTATCAAAAAACTCTTGCAATGTGTAAAAACTGTTGTCTATAAGGTATTCCTTTAATATTTTTTTAAATTGGATAGCGTTTTCTTCTCCTTGTATATCTTTGGGCAGTTTATTATAGACTTTGGCTGCCATCGCAAGTGGTCCGTCACTTATCAGTTTCATTTTGGTTTGGGGAAGGGCTAACCTAACCTATAGATGATATATGATAGAAGAAATAAAGTAAGTAATAATAATACTTTTAATACATAATTTTGACCTATTCGCCTTTGCGACGGCACCTAATTTCGTGTAAAAGCTAGAGAATTTTGCAAGTGGGCGTAGCGTCTAAACCACTTTGTGTAAAGTGGTGCATTTTACCCATAACATCAATGATAACCTATAGATGATATATGATAGAAGAAATAAAGTAATAATAATACTTTTAATACATAATTTTGACCCATTCGCCTTTGCAAAGGCACCTAATTTCGTGTAAAAGCTAGAGAATTTTGCAAGTGGGCGTAGCGTCTAAACCACTTTGTGTAAAGTGGTGCATTTTACCCATAACATCAATGATAACCTATAGATGATATATGATAGAAGAAATAAAGTAATAATAATACTTTTAATACATAATTTTGACCCATTCGCCTTTGCAAAGGCACCTAATTGTCGCCTGGCTCGTTGTCGAATGCTTGTCGAAAATAAAGGTAAATAATACAATTTTGGGTTGTCAAATTATCACCAAATTACCGATATCATAGACAAATTAGGGACTTTTTGACAGCACAAAATTTTAGTTCAAAAATTCACATTAGATGGCTCTGATCTTATTTCATTTAAAAAAAAAACAATGCTCCCTTAGAATATAAACTCTTTGTATTTTTTAGACTCAACTTGACATACCATAATGTCAAATCTAAAAGAACATTATTTTCATCGTATTTTATGGCTGCTAGGCATAATATTACTCTCGCCTAACTAGCAGAATTAATTATAATCATCATCTGAAATCGCATAAATTATATCAACGTGAAAATAACTTTATTACGATATGGAACTTTTTCAAGGAGGTTTGTTTTTTACTCTGAATAAAAACTCCTTACTTGTACTCCATTATACAGTTTATCAAAAATCTTTTGCCCTACCGGCGCAATCTTTAAGGAGTTTTTATTCTGAGGATGGCTTTGATGAGATGAAATAAAGTAAGCGACATCTATCGGGAATAAAAATACTATTTTCTGTCATCTGAAAGTCTCTAATTGTAGAAAGGAACAAAAAATCACAGTTTGATACGGTTCTCAATGAACGTGGGCGGAGGCGCAGCAGTACAAGGAGAACTATCAAATCAATGTCAAATCTAAAGGTGGCAGCGTAAGTTCCTTTTTTCACCACGCGAATTTAAAGCGTGGTCGTACCTTATCATACGCAACTTGACATCTGTTTGTTTACAAACAAAGCGAAAAATTTGGCAGCGTCAAGTGATGACGTCTTCCATACAAAGTTCTGTCAAAGTCAAGATAAGTAGGTACCTATGTGGGGAATAGGTCGGATTTTTTTCTTACAAAAAGGCTCACTTCCAGTATGTATAGTGATGTCAAAGTTAAAATTTTATATAATTTAAAGTATGGTTTGCATGTTTTCATTATGTCTATGTTAGCTATTATTCTTATACACCTTTTTTGCAATACAAATATCTTTGAAATGTTAGTACTATTACCCCATAGTATAATCCCGTATTGTTTACATGAATGTGCGTAGGCATAGTATGCTGTGAGGGCCGTTTCTATGTTTGTATTTTTCTTTAACTCGTATAGTGCATATGTAAATCTTGATAATTTTGTACAGATTTTCGCCACATGATCTTTCCAATTGATGTTAGAATCAATATTTATTCCTAGGAGCGAGTAAGTTGTTGCGCATTCTATTTTTCTGTTTCGAAATGAAAAGTTTATATCTAAAGGTATTTTTTGCACAGGGTGAAATTGGATGATTTTAGTTTTAGATAAGTTAAGTTGCAGATTATGGTCATTCAACCAGTCAACTACTTGCGAAAACACCTCCAAAAGCACACTATTTAAGTTTGTTGAATTTTTACATGATAGTACTATAGATAGTCATATCATCATCGGCGAATTACACAATGTATCATTGTGTAATTAAATTAATGTACCTCCTACTATTTGAATGCCTGAATTAGGTTGAATACTTAAATACGACATACCATTTTAATATTAAGACATTGTAATGTGTACCTATTCTGGCAAATAAATAAATTTGTATGTGTATGGTATTTGAGTTAATTTTTATGATATTAATAAAGAATTTGTTGTTGACAACTTTACAACATAACTTACCCCTAAGGGTCGAAACATAATCTTCCGCTTTTTCGAGCAGATCGTCCGCTGCGGATCGTCCGCTCTATCGAAACATATTCATCCGTCGTCCGCCAGCGGCTCTCTGTCATAACATTTGACACACGTTGTGGCTAGTAAATTCCTCCTTCTTTTCTTCTTGGCAGATGTTAAAATTTCGAATCCGCAAATCATAACTTGTTTACAAACCATGTCTTTTGACATCTGGCCGCCGCGACAGAGCGGACGATCGATCAGTTGCGGACGATCCGCTTTTTTGAGCTGACGCTTATGTTTCCAGCCTACCGGCGTTGTTTTTATTATAAACTTTTATAGTATTATTTATATTTTTTCTTATTATTTCACAGATCACAGTAAATTAAAAAACAACACGTATATCAAGGACCTTGGAACAATAAGTAAGTATCAGTATTATATCCCCAGTATGTTCACTGGTAGAGATCTTTTCATACAGATAAGCTCGACCTCCTCTAGTGATCTTATTTATGATAATAAAAAAATTACATATTTTTTTACATAATTTTTAAATTTTATAAATTGTTTACCATATATTTAATTTCAAAATCTTAAAGTTTTTTATTAAAATCAATTATAATATAAGTATTTAATTATAATCACTTATTCAATTCGAAATAATCTAATCATCTTTTTTTCTTTTCAGATTCAAAGCCAAATAGTTTGGATGTATTCCTTTCCATAAGTTTAAAGAGTAAGTATTTGAATTGTGATTAAAGAGTAATGTGGCGGATTTTTGGCGCCAAATTGCAAGTCCTAAAAAATTACTTTTCAGCCGAACCTATCGAGTGGGGAATCAAAATAAAGATAATTAAAAGGAGATTATAAAAATATATAAAAGTCATATGTTGACAATAATACCTAATAACTCAATTTAGAACAATAAATTGTAATTAATGCATTGAAACTATTTTTATATACTACACTACAGTCGGGTTTTTTGAACTCTTTTTTAAATACTTGTTTTTTATTTTGTGTTGAGGTCCAGGAACAAAATTAACGAGCCATTTTTTTTTTCAGTTTCGCTTGCTATCTTCGCTATCATAAACGCTACGCTTATTTCCAGTAAGTATTTTTTTCTCAAACATACATGGAAATAGTTTATATTCCATACGAAAAAACACAATACGCAAAGCAACTTTTACGGATATTCAAAACAGGAAAACGCGCCTGCAAAGTTATATGAAATACCATTGTTGTCATCTTTTTTAAATTTAGAACAGAAAAAGGTGCCTGCAATGTTGTATGTCTAGCATTTTCCCGAATATCTCGGGGTACCTGATCTAGGGGATTGAATAAAAATACTGGTTTTTACCCAGACCGACTGCCAACTCACCTTCTTCGCAACCCAGAAGGGAAACCAGACCCAATCCTAGATCAGGGTTTGGTTAGGCTAGAGACCAACCCAGCTGTCAAAGTTTTCATACCGACAAACGGCCTCTGACATGGCTTAACGGGATTTTCATGCCATTCCAAAGCACGGAAACGCTCGTGTTGTTATACCACTACCAGTCACCCATCTATGGCCAAGCCACGGCAGTGGTTGCTTAACATTGGTTATCAGAATGAATAAGCACTAACCACTTGGCCGTTGACAATTTAATTATTGATCGAGGGTTGTTGTCCTGAAAACATCTTTATGTTTCGTAAAACTGTGGTTTAAAAATATAATTTCAATAATATTTCTTTTTATTTACAGTTTTCACCCTATTAGCAAAACGTAAGTTCCTAGACCTTTTTCTTTCAAGTACCTAGGCACTAATTGTCATCCTAAGTAATCGTATTCCGTACCCAAAATAGAAAAATTTCTTGCATTTGGAAGATAAGCTTAATATAAATTATTATTTAATCCAATATGTTAAACTTAAATCCCGATTTTTAAGTAGACATTTCTCATATTCCGTTTCTCTCATTCTGTTTGAGAATCACTTAATTATTTGCATCGCTAAAATCAGATGTTAAACTTACAAAACTAACGAATTTTTTCGCAAAAAACTTGACTTTTTCCAGTAAGATTTGACAATGGTTTCACCTTTGTTTAATTAATTATCCGTGTTCGTGTGATCTGTTAAGATTCAAATGATCAAATATCCTATACGATATATGTATGTATGTATAAAAATCTGTTTTTTTTTAGTGCTGGTGGTTTTGATTAACATCACCGTCTGTTTGTTTGGTCCAAGAGACAAGTGCCCTAATACTTGCAACAACAACAAATTGCTTGGAAATCTTGGAATTCAAATAGACATAGACGTAAGTAACCTACAATCAAACAATCATGGAACTTTTTTATATGTGTTTTTGTACTTATAGTGTCTCATATTTTAGAAATATATAATTATATAATATATAACTAATAAAATGAAAAAAAAAAAATATTATTTTTCATTAAATTCGTGAAACAGAAACAAACACACACAAGTATGGCAAAACGACAGTCGTCATGAGATAAAACAACTTAACTATTGAAATGTATTTATTTTTTCAGTTGAGACTCAACGTCAGTGACATATTAAAAAAATACAAACTGAACAATTGTCATGACCAGTACCTTGAAATCAGGAACAAATCAGGTATACCTTTTTCATCTCTACTAAATGTATTAATGCGAAAGTAACTGTCTTTGCGCTACCTTTTCTTATTAATAGTTCATAGGCATAAATTTAAAAACTTGCTTAAAGATTCTCTATGTTAAACCATAACGTTTAATATTTTTTGGGCTCACGACCCGGTGGTCCCGGGTTCGATTCCCGGTTGGGGACAGTAACAGTTAGGACATTATAGACTGATCATCTGATTGCACGTATACGTATAGTAAGATGGTCCATGCTGTCGGATGGGCATGTAAATAGTCGGTCCTGCGCCTGATTTCTTTCTGGTCGTGTCAGTCAATCTGTCCCATCAGAGATTGAAGGAATACACTTGGGCACTAAAAACTAGTCCCGCGCAGTTGGCCGAGATTAGCCGCCATCACCGATTTGGGAGGACTACATTTATTTTTACATTCAGGTCTGAAGAACCTCACTGATGTTGAGCTGCAGGTGCTAGACATTATCGAAAAGTTGTGTCTAATCCCACAAAAAGGTGAGCGTTTTCATATAATTATACAGATTATTTAGTTATTCCAGTCCATCTATCAAATAATCTTCAACAAATTAAAAAAAAAAGTTTTACTATTTGCAATATGTATGTTTATTTAGTCACATTTTTATCATTCAACAAATAATGTTATTATTATTTATTTATTTCAGAAATTATCACGAAGAACACTCTGGTTAAAGTGAAAGTTTATAGTAAGTTTATACTGTTAAATATTTCAACAAATAGGTTGTACTTAGATACTTTTGAATATTATGTTTTTTTCACTTTCAATAGACCTACGTTAATTAAAGGATGCTAGAGTATTAAAATTGTTAAAGGTCCGTTTTTTAATAGCCTATATAATATCGTCCCACTGCTGGGCAAAGGCCTCCCCCCGCTTTATCTCTCCAGACATACTTAGGAAACTTTATTGACAAAATAAATACTTCCATGTTGGACTGGGAGCGATAGAAAAACATAGAATGTGCCAGCTGCATCTCCTCCCGGGCATGCTGTAAAAACCAGCCAAGGTATTCGAGGGTTTCAGTAGGTATATTGTAATTTAGGCGAAAAGCTGACAACCAGTCACTACGGCAATAAGTATACAGATCTATCTTAAACAACCCTCAAAACTTGTCAAACAAGGCGGAACGACCTTTGTTTGATCGTTGACGCTCTGCTTACCCCATTAGGGATAAAGGCGTGATTTGTGTATGTATGTTTGTAACAAAATAAATTAATGTCAATCTTTGCTTTCAGTTAGCGCTTTAATAAGCCTTATGATAAGGGGCCGTGACACAGAGGGTAAGTTTTTCAATATGATAAGATAAGACATTTTTTTATTTACGGTGATTCCTACCGGCAAATGGTTGTATTTAAAAGGATATTCCTCTTAAACGATTCAATAGAAAATTCTTAAAAAATATACATCCAAAAAATTATTTTCATGGTCTACAATCGCAACGCTTTAAAATATTCTAGTTCATATAAGTACTATACTAAAAAAAATTGAAAGAAAAGCTGTTTTTATCAGTAAATTTGATATTCCTTCTAAACTATTAGCAGCACTTTCACGGTTCCTACGGGAAAATATCCGTATTATGATTATCTAAAATTGGGACGTTGCATTTTCTATTCTGGGGCTTAGTTTTTATGGAATTAGCTTTTTTGTGCGTTTTGCGCACATTTTTAACGCGGCCACGGACGTAACCGCCACGCCGTAGCGTGCGCTGATTTGAACTATATTCTAAGGCATTACGGGCGATGGTTGCATGTCTTGAAATCAACCGTCTTATTTGCCGTGCCTTAAAGAAAGAACATCAATAAACTTCCATCCCCTGGAGGAGTGGTCTGAATATTCCACTATGTATACTTAGGTATAATTATAAAGGAGAATATCACGCTAAACTTCCAGCCGTCTTTCATTATACAGCTAACTATAATTTAATAAAATAATGTTAGGTACATTATTTGGAATATTATTTAGAATTAACAGTTTCATCATCTCCCTAGCCTTATCCCGTATCTCACGGGGTCGGCTACCTAATCTAGGTTATTGAACGAGGGTACTGGTTTTTACACAGAGCGACTGCCATCTGACCTCCGCAAAAGGGAAACCAGACCCAATCCTAGATTAGGTCAGAGTTTTTTTTCAAGCCGCCAATGCTTAGCACTGGCCTCTGATATAGCATACCTAACGACTAATATTTACGGTATTAAACTATGTTAACCGGGACCAACTGCTTGACGTGCCTTCCGAAGCACGGAAAAAGCGCCGAATAAACGTACATAATTGAAGAACGAAAAACACATTGGTACGTGGTGGGGTTCGAACCACGACCTCCCGCTCAGGAGGCAGCGGCCCGCTATCCACTACACCATCGGGCTCTCCTTAGAATTAACAATTTAAACCTTTATTTTCTTATATTTAAAACACATACATGATGATATTTTAAAAAATACATACACATATGGTGTGACTTTTTCATTCAATTTTTTTTTGTTTTACAGTTTCAGTTGGTACATATCTTGTTCTGTGCTCTAAATATCTTGGGGGCGCTGGATATAAAGGTAAACAAAATATTCTACATAATATGACTACAATTTATTGTCCACTGTATCAGAAAGTTTTAAACCTCAAGTTGTCCAAAGTAGTTGGACATTGAATTACCAACTATAATTTTAAAGTAAATTTCAGAGTATTTAAAAAATTATTGATATTAAACATAAATGTTAAACATAAAAATTATTTCGTTCTCGCCTACTCCTTCGTTTTGATTAAAATTGGGCTTGGTGTCCGCAATGTGTGCCAATTTGTTGCGCTACACTGAAATTTTGATTGTAATAATTACCTGTTGTTTGTTTAGAAATGGACAAGAAAGATGAAGATTTCGTGAAAAAATGCCTTCGTTTGGGAGAAAAAGATGAAAAGAGCCGATGGAATGACAAAGAAAATAACGGAGGAGATAAAGACGGAAACAAAGGAGGAGATAAAGACGGAGATAAAGAAGGAAATAACGGCAGGCGTCATCATGTAAGTTCTTTGTTAATCAATCATAATAAAATCTAAATCAATATAAATTTAAAATTTGTTGCTTCAATGAAAGTCATAACAACATTGACTTAATAACCAGCTACTTTTTATAACACATACTGTCATCATCATGTCATGTGGCGTTTTTCAAACACATACTGTAAAAGCCAGCATACATAACTGCGTTCCTTTAAACTAGTATTAGTGTTATGCAACACAAAACACTCATTAAATAAATTCGTAATACAGGGAACAAGACAGTTACCCTACCCATCTCTACTCTACACCCACTACGGCGCGGCGGCAATGTACTTACCTACCTGTGACGAACGTCTAATTGTTTCTGTACTTATTTCTGTTTCACGAATTTAATAAAAATATTTTATCTAATGTTGTATATTACTAATACATTGCGTGGTTTAAAGGAACGCGGTACAATTTTTACACCATGTATAGTAAAAGTATCTTCGAGAACGGAGGGCTTCGCTGTACTACAATATTGATGATGAGCTGATAAACTGCGAATGAAACCGCAGGTGGAAAGCTAGTGAATGTATAATTTCGCTGTATAAGTGCACTTTTCTATTCCTTTAATCTCTAAGGGCTCCTACACAATATGCCGCCGGCAAAGGCCGCCGCCGCACTTGCCGCAGAACATCATTCAAGGTCACATGAATGTATGGCGCGCGGCATGCGCAGCTTGTGCGGCCCACCGGCGGCAATGCCTTGGACAATGCTGGTGGCATAGTGTGTAGGAGTCTTGATTCTGATGAGACAAAACAACCTAGACGACTAGACACTAACTAGTTTTGAGGATTTTTAGCACTCACAATGCTATTTTATTTCACATAATACGAAGGAAAGCAATATCCTGCCGAAGACAAATTTATTATTTCTTTCTTTCATAATATAATATACTTGATCGCGAGAGCTTATTTTCTTCTTTATTACTTTCAGAAAATTAAGACTGCTCCTGACGGGCTTTCTAGGGGTTGCCGCGCCATTCACACGCAGTACAAAGGTAAACTAATTTTGAAATTATTTAAATTAATTAATTAAATGAACTGCTGCTATATGAATTTGATAAAAGCTGACTATGTGGTTAGTTATAATGAATTTCTATAGGGTTTTTCAATAAGGGTGTGTAGATGTTGAAATGAGAAAAAACAAGCTGTGTGTTAGGTATTAACAAAATTTATTTTTTATTCGAAAGGCCTAATCATGACAATTTGTCTGATATATTATATGACACTGTTTAAAAATCCGCTGCGGTTTTTTATAGCTGCATAAATTTTAGGCGCTACTTCCATTTCTGCTTAATATCAACCAATGTCGCCTCAAACTCAACAGAGAAATCCTCAAACCGCATGTCTGTACGTTAGGCCGATATCAACCAATCTCTCCTCAAACTCAACAGAGGCCGAAATCATTGAAAGTTAGGCTTTTTGGGCCTCTCGCATCCAAGCCAATGTGAAAAGCTATTGCGTACTGTTGAACCATGACATTATACCAAGCAAATTAGCATAATCAAGGCTTTGAAATGAAAAAAATACTTTGTTGAGACCTCATAGCTTGCTACTTGTTTTATTTTATTTCAACATTTACCCACCCTTAAATCTCTAGTTTAAATGCCTTGGCATTGAATAAATTGACATAAATTGTAATTAATACTGGTTACTGTGTACTGGTTGATAAATGTAGGTAATTCTAATTTAAACTCAATTAATTTACACTGTGTACTATTTGACATAACGAATGTCTATGTAAATAGTTATTGAATCATCAATTATCTGTCAATGTATCATTGTGTCATTAAATTAATGTACCTCCTACTATTTTAATGCCTGAATTAGGTTGAATACTTAAATACGACATACCATTTTAATATTAAGACATTGTAATGTGTATTCTGGCAAATAAATAAATTTGTATGTGTATGGTATTTGAGTTAATTTTTATGATATTAATAAAGAATTTGTTGTTGACAACTTTACAACATAACTTACCCCTAAGGGTCGAAACATAATCTTCCGCTTTTTCGAGCAGATCGTCCGCTGCGGATCGTCCGCTCTATCGAAACATATTCATCCGTCGTCCGCCAGCGGCTCTCTGTCATAACATTTGACACACGTTGTGGCTAGTAAATTCCTCCTTCTTTTCTTCTTGGCAGATGTTAAAATTTCGAATCCGCAAATCATAACTTGTTTACAAACCATGTCTTTTGAAATCTGGCCGCCGCGACAGAGCGGACGATCGATCAGTTGCGGACGATCCGCTTTTTTGAGCTGACGCTTATGTTTCCAGCCTACCGGCGTTGTTTTTATTATAAACTTTTATAGTATTATTTATATTTTTTCTTATTATTTCACAGATCACAGTAAATTAAAAAACAACACGTATATCAAGGACCTTGGAACAATAAGTAAGTATCAGTATTATATCCCCAGTATGTTCACTGGTAGAGATCTTTTCATACAGATAAGCTCGACCTCCTCTAGTGATCTTATTTATGATAATAAAAAAATTACATATTTTTTTACATAATTTTTAAATTTTATAAATTGTTTACCATATATTTAATTTCAAAATCTTAAAGTTTTTTATTAAAATCAATTATAATATAAGTATTTAATTATAATCACTTATTCAATTCGAAATAATCTAATCATCTTTTTTTCTTTTCAGATTCAAAGCCAAATAGTTTGGATGTATTCCTTTCCATAAGTTTAAAGAGTAAGTATTTGAATTGTGATTAAAGAGTAATGTGGCGGATTTTTGGCGCCAAATTGCAAGTCCTAAAAAATTACTTTTCAGCCGAACCTATCGAGTGGGGAATCAAAATAAAGATAATTAAAAGGAGATTATAAAAATATATAAAAGTCATATGTTGACAATAATACCTAATAACTCAATTTAGAACAATAAATTGTAATTAATGCATTGAAACTATTTTTATATACTACACTACAGTCGGGTTTTTTGAACTCTTTTTTAAATACTTGTTTTTTATTTTGTGTTGAGGTCCAGGAACAAAATTAACGAGCCATTTTTTTTTTCAGTTTCGCTTGCTATCTTCGCTATCATAAACGCTACGCTTATTTCCAGTAAGTATTTTTTTCTCAAACATACATGGAAATAATTTATATTCCATACGAAAAAACTCAAAACGCAAAGCAACTTTTACGGATATTCAAAACAGGAAAAACGCGCCTGCAAAGTTGTATGAAATACCATTGTTGTCATCTTTTTTTTTTTAAATTTAGAACAGAAAAAGGTGCCTGCAATGTTGTATGTCTAGCATTTTCCCGAATATCTCGGGGTACCTGATCTAGGGGATTGAATAAAAATACTGGTTTTTACCTAGACCGACTGCCAACTCACCTTCTTCGCAACCCAGAAGGGAAACCAGACCCAATCCTAGATCAGGGTTTGGTTAGGCTAGAGACCAACCCAGCTGTCAAAGTTTTCATACCGACAAACGGCCTCTGACATGGCTTAACGGGATTTTCATGCCATTCCAAAGCACGGAAACGCTCGTGTTGTTATACCACTACCAGTCACCCATCTATGGCCAAGCCACGGCAGTGGTTGCTTAACATTGGTTATCAGAATGAATAAGCACTAACCACTTGGCCGTTGACAATTTAATTATTGATCGAGGGTTGTTGTCCTGAAAACATCTTTAAGTTTCGTAAAACTGTGGTTTAAAAATATAATTTCAATAATATTTCTTTTTATTTACAGTTTTCACCCTATTAGCAAAACGTAAGTTCCTAGACCTTTTTCTTTCAAGTACCTAGGCACTAATTGTCATCCTAAGTAATCGTATTCCGTACCCAAAATAGAAAAATTTCTTGCATTTGGAAGATAAGCTTAATATAAATTATTATTTAATCCAATATGTTAAACTTAAATCCCGATTTTTAAGTAGACATTTCTCATATTCCGTTTCTCTCATTCTGTTTGAGAATCACTTAATTATTTGCATCGCTAAAATCAGATGTTAAACTTACAAAACTAACGAATTTTTTCGCAAAAAACTTGACTTTTTCCAGTAAGATTTGACAATGGTTTCACCTTTGTTTAATTAATTATCCGTGTTCGTGTGATCTGTTAAGATTCAAATGATCAAATATCCTATACGATATATGTATGTATGTATAAAAATCTGTTTTTTTTTAGTGCTGGTGGTTTTGATTAACATCACCGTCTGTTTGTTTGGTCCAAGAGACAAGTGCCCTAATACTTGCAACAACAACAAATTGCTTGGAAATCTTGGAATTCAAATAGACATAGACGTAAGTAACCTACAATCAAACAATCATTGAACTTTTTTATATGTGTTTTTGTACTTATAGTGTCTCATATTTTAGAAATATATAATTATATAATATATAACTAATAAAATGAATTTTTTTTTTATTATTTTTCATTAAATTCGTGAAACAGAAACAAACACACACAAGTATGGCAAAACGACAGTCGTCATGAGATAAAACAACTTAACTATTGATATGTATTTATTTTTTCAGTTGAGACTCAACGTCAGTGACATATTAAAAAAATACAAACTGAACAATTGTCATGACCAGTACCTTGAAATCAGGAACAAATCAGGTATACCTTTTTCATCTCTACTAAATGTATTAATGCGAAAGTAACTGTCTTTGCGCTACCTTTTCTTATTAATAGTTCATAGGCATAAATTTAAAAACTTGCTTAAAGATTCTCTATGTTAAACCATAACGTTTAATATTTTTTTGGGCTCACGACCCGGTGGTCCCGGGTTCGATTCCCGGTTGGGGACAGTAACAGTTAGGACATTATAGACTGATCATCTGATTGCACGTATACGTATAGTAAGATGGTCCATGCTGTCGGATGGGCATGTAAATAGTCGGTCCTGCGCCTGATTTCTTTCTGGTCGTGTCAGTCAATCTGTCCCATCAGAGATTGAAGGAATACACTTGGGCACTAAAAACTAGTCCCGCGCAGTTGGCCGAGATTAGCCGCCATCACCGATTTGGGAGGACTACATTTATTTTTACATTCAGGTCTGAAGAACCTCACTGATGTTGAGCTGCAGGTGCTAGACATTATCGAAAAGTTGTGTCTAATCCCACAAAAAGGTGAGCGTTTTCATATAATTATACAGATTATTTAGTTATTCCAGTCCATCTATCAAATAATCTTCAACAAATTAAAAAAAAAAGTTTTACTATTTGCAATATGTATGTTTATTTAGTCACATTTTTATCATTCAACAAATAATGTTATTATTATTTATTTATTTCAGAAATTATCACGAAGAACACTCTGGTTAAAGTGAAAGTTTATAGTAAGTTTATACTGTTAAATATTTCAACAAATAGGATGTACTTAGATACTTTTGAATATTATGTTTTTTTCACTTTCAATAGACCTACGTTAATTAAAGGATGCTAGAGTATTAAAATTGTTAAAGGTCCGTTTTTTAATAGCCTATATAATATCGTCCCACTGCTGGGCAAAGGCCTCCCCCCGCTTTATCTCTCCAGACATACTTAGGAAACTTTATTGACAAAATAAATACTTCCATGTTGGACTGGGAGCGATAGAAAAACATAGAATGTGCCAGCTGCATCTCCTCCCGGGCATGCTGTAAAAACCAGCCAAGGTATTCGAGGGTTTCAGTAGGTATATTGTAATTTAGGCGAAAAGCTGACAACCAGTCACTACGGCAATAAGTATACAGATCTATCTTAAACAACCCTCAAAACTTGTCAAACGTGGCGGAACGACCTTTGTTTGATCGTTGACGCTCTGCTTACCCCATTAGGGATAAAGGCGTGATTTGTGTATGTATGTTTGTAACAAAATAAATTAATGTCAATCTTTGCTTTCAGTTAGCGCTTTAATAAGCCTTATGATAAGGGGCCGTGACACAGAGGGTAAGTTTTTCAATATGATAAGATAAGACATTTTTTTATTTACGGTGATTCCTACCGGCAAATGGTTGTATTTAAAAGGATATTCCTCTTAAACGATTCAATAGAAAATTCTTAAAAAATATACATCCAAGAAATTATTTTCATGGTCTACAATCGCAACGCTTTAAAATATTCTAGTTCATATAAGTACTATACTAAAAAAAATTGAAAGAAAAGCTGTTTTTATCAGTAAATTTGATATTCCTTCTAAACTATTAGCAGCACTTTCACGGTTCCTTCGGGAAAATATCCGTATTATGATTATCTAAAATTGGGACGTTGCATTTTCTATTCTGGGGCTTAGTTTTTATGGAATTAGCTTTTTTGTGCGTTTTGCGCACATTTTTAACGCGGCCACGGACGTAACCGCCACGCCGTAGCGTGCGCTGATTTGAACTATATTCTAAGGCATTACGGGCGATGGTTGCATGTCTTGAAATCAACCGTCTTATTTGCCGTGCCTTAAAGAAAGAACATCAATAAACTTCCTTCCCCTGGAGGAGTGGTCTGAATATTCCACTCTGTATACTTAGGTATAATTATAAAGGAGAATATCACGCTAAACTTCCAGTCGTCTTTCATTATACAGCTAACTAAGTATAATTTAATAAAATAATGATTAACAGATTCATCATCTCCCTAGCCTTATCCCGTATCTCACGGGGTCGGCTACCTAATCTAGGTTATTGAACGAGGGTACTGGTTTTTACACAGAGCGACTGCCATCTGACCTCCGCAAAAGGGAAACCAGACCCAATCCTAGATTAGGTCAGAGTTTTTTTTCAAGCCGCCAATGCTTAGCACTGGCCTCTGATATAGCATACCTAACGACTAATATTTACGGTATTAAACTATGTTAACCGGGACCAACTGCTTGACGTGCCTTCCGAAGCACGGAAAAAGCGCCGAATAAACGTACATAATTGAAGAACGAAAACCGAAAAACACATTGGTACGTGGTGGGGTTCGAACCACGACCTCCCGCTCAGGAGGCAGCGGCCCGCTATCCACTACACCATCGGGCTCTCCTTAGAATTAACAATTTAAACCTTTATTTTCTTATATTTAAAACACATACATGATTATATTTTAAAAAATACATGCACATATGGTGTGACTTTTTCATTCAATTTTTTTTTGTTTTACAGTTTCAGTTGGTACATATCTTGTTCTGTGCTCTAAATATCTTGGGGGCGCTGGATATAAAGGTAAACAAAATATTCTACATAATATGACTACAATTTATTGTCCACTGTATCAGAAAGTTTTAAACCTCAAGTTGTCCAAAGTAGTTGGACATTGAATTACCAACTATAATTTTAAAGTAAATTTCAGAGTATTTAAAAAATTATTGATATTAAACATAAATGTTAAACATAAAAATTATTTCGTTCTCGCCTACTCCTTCGTTTTGATTAAAATTGGGCTTGGTGTCCGCAATGTGTGCCAATTTGTTGCGCTACACTGAAATTTTGATTGTAATAATTACCTGTTGTTTGTTTAGAAATGGACAAGAAAGATGAAGATTTCGTGAAAAAATGCCTTCGTTTGGGAGAAAAAGATGAAAAGAGCCGATGGAATGACAAAGAAAATAACGGAGGAGATAAAGACGGAAACAAAGGAGGAGATAAAGACGGAGATAAAGAAGGAAATAACGGCAGGCGTCATCATGTAAGTTCTTTGTTAATCAATCATAATAAAATCTAAATCAATATAAATTTAAAATTTGTTGCTTCAATGAAAGTCATAACAACATTGACTTAATATGCCAGCTACTTTTTATAACACATACTGTCATCATCATGTCATGTGGCGTTTTTCAAACACATACTGTAAAAGCCAGCATACATAACTGCGTTCCTTTAAACTAGTATTAGTGTTATGCAACACAAAACACTCATTAAATAAATTCGTAATACAGGGAACAAGACAGTTACCCTACCCATCTCTACTCTACACCCACTACGGCGCGGCGGCAATGTACTTACCTACCTGTGACGAACGTCTAATTGTTTCTGTACTTATTTCTGTTTCACGAATTTAATAAAAATATTTTATCTAATGTTGTATATTACTAATACATTGCGTGGTTTAAAGGAACGCGGTACAATTTTTACACCATGTATAGTAAAAGTATCTTCGAGAACGGAGGGCTTCGCTGTACTACAATATTGATGATGAGCTGATAAACTGCGAATGAAACCGCAGGTGGAAAGCTAGTGAATGTATAATTTCGCTGTATAAGTGCACTTTTCTATTCCTTTAATCTCTAAGGGCTCCTACACAATATGCCGCCGGCAAAGGCCGCCGCCGCACTTGCCGCAGAACATCATTCAAGGTCACATGAATGTATGGCGCGCGGCATGCGCAGCTTGTGCGGCCCACCGGCGGCAATGCCTTGGACAATGCTGGTGGCATAGTGTGTAGGAGTCTTGATTCTGATGAGACAAAACAACCTAGACGACTAGACACTAAGGCTCGTATTTATAATCAGCTCTCAAGAGTGACAGCGAGTTTGAGTTTGAATCAGAAATGTCATTTT
>JARACY010001358.1:0-60305 GCA_029255725.1 Scrobipalpa atriplicella | reverse complement strand
TACTCACCTGACGAAAATGTACACATGTGAATATGAATGATGAGGATGTTCCATGAATTATTCAAATGCTACCTATTCAATCTCTCCTGTTTTTTTTAAGGAGAATGGAATTTCTTAAATTACAAAGTAGGTAATTTAATGTTGAAATATTAAATAGGTTTATAAAATACGCAAAAAATAAATATTTAAAATAAACATTCGCAAACAAAACTTTTGTTAGCATTCTAAGAAAGTTACTAAACTTTCAAACTTTGAGACTACTAACGCCATCTATTAGCAAAGGTTAGAACTGATTTAATTGATCACACAGTGTTATCTAATAAAACTTTTATTATTTGTGATAATGGCCTCAATTCACGCCGTCCAGTTACTAATTCTAATTCTTAGTAGCGCTGTCACTTTCTTAACTTTGACATAAGAACAGGATAGCAAACAAATACGTGAGTTTGACATTTCTTATCTGACATAAGACTGCTTAAATTAAGTAAAATTAGTGAGCACGCTCTATGGTTATTCCTTATTTAAAGCGTCGTACGTCAAATTAAGAATGTCAAAGTCACGTGTTTGTTTGCTATCCTGTTCTTATGTCAAATTTAAGAAAGTGACAACGCTACAAAGAATTAGAATT
Organism: Scrobipalpa atriplicella; assembly: GCA_029255725.1. Classification (NCBI taxonomy): domain Eukaryota; kingdom Metazoa; phylum Arthropoda; class Insecta; order Lepidoptera; family Gelechiidae; genus Scrobipalpa; species Scrobipalpa atriplicella. The sequence goes on along the minus strand of JARACY010001358.1, from coordinate 59,677 downwards.
AGTAATAGTGCATCCTGAATTAGCACCAATGTCTTCACTTTTTGGATAATTTATTAAAACCTAAATGTTTGTTAACTTTATAAACATTAATCCTCAATATTCGATGATTAGGTACCTGAGAAAATCCTTTCAATTTCTTACACCTTCCACGCGTTTCCCGCCAAATGATGGATTAACGTCATACGCTCGCTTTTTTCTTTTAAAACGCAAACAAGGCAGCGCGGCAAAATTGCATAGAGCTAATATTCCCTTGCCAATCATCTGAGTGAGTCAATTTTCAATTTCCCCGGTTAATAAGCACGTCAACGCCCGCCTCGGAACAATATCGCCATCGTTTTTATTGCCAGCCAGCCACCTCGCATAATAGTATTAGATGGGATATTATTTTTCAAGGGAATTTTAAGCATGTTTAGTCGTGCGAAATAAGGAAAAAGGCCTTTAACAACTGTTTTACTCACATTCTAGTATCCATCCAACCAAATATACTACCTAATACCTTACCTACACCTTATGCAAAACAAAACTACTTAAGTATCTGCAAAAACACAATATAAATAGTGTTCTAATTTAATTTTGAGTTCAATTCAAAACAAATGAAGGAACTCTATCAAAACTGTGCGATTACGTCATAACGCCGCATAAACACCGTAAGTTACGATAACAAACGTGTATCGCTATTTCGTCATTCACGTTAAGAGCAGAGTGGCGCAGTGGAAGCGTGCTGGGCCCATAACCCAGAGGTCCGTGGATCGAAACCACGCTCTGCTAGAAAAACTTTTTGCGTTTTTTTCTTTTGTTATATTGTTTTTTTTTTTTTAATGTGTACAAAAACATGTTGTGCTCATTTCCTAATCAATATTAATAACGAGATCTTCAGAATAAAAAAAAAAAAACAATATAACAAAAGAAAAAAACGCAAAAAGTTTTTCTAGCAGAGCGTGGTTTCGATCCACGGACCTCTGGGTTATGGGCCCAGCACGCTTCCACTGCGCCACTCTGCTCTTAACGTGAATGACGAAATAGCGATACACGTTTGTTATCGTAACTTACGGTGTTTATGCGGCGTTATGACGTAATCGCACAGTTTTGATAGAGTTCCTTCATTTGTTTTGAATTGAACTCAAAATTAAATTAGAACACTATTTATATTGTGTTTTTGCAGATACTTAAGTAGTTTTGTTTTGCATAAGGTGTAGGTAAGGTATTAGGTAGTATATTTGGTTGGATGGATACTAGAATGTGAGTAAAACAGTTGTTAAAGGCCTTTTTCCTTATTTCGCACGACTAAACATGCTTAAAATTCCCTTGAAAAATAATATCCCATCTAATACTATTATGCGAGGTGGCTGGCTGGCAATAAAAACGATGGCGATATTGTTCCGAGGCGGGCGTTGACGTGCTTATTAACCGGGGAAATTGAAAATTGACTCACTCAGATGATTGGCAAGGGAATATTAGCTCTATGCAATTTTGCCGCGCTGCCTTGTTTGCGTTTTAAAAGAAAAAAGCGAGCGTATGACGTTAATCCATCATTTGGCGGGAAACGCGTGGAAGGTGTAAGAAATTGAAAGGATTTTCTCAGGTACCTAATCATCGAATATTGAGGATTAATGTTTATAAAGTTAACAAACATTTAGGTTTTAATAAATTATCCAAAAAGTGAAGACATTGGTGCTAATTCAGGATATGCACTATTACTAATTCTAATTCTTTGTAGCGTTGTCACTTTCTTAAATTTGACATAAGAACAGGATAGCAAACAAACACGTGACTTTGACATTCTTAATTTGACGTACGACGCTTTAAATAAGGAATAACCATAGAGCGTGCTCACTAATTTTACTTAATTTAAGCAGTCTTATGTCAGATAAGAAATGTCAAACTCACGTATTTGTTTGCTATCCTGTTCTTATGTCAAAGTTAAGAAAGTGACAGCGCTACTAAGAATTAGAATTAGTAACTGGACGGCGTGAATTGAGGCCATTATCACAAATAATAAAAGTTTTATTAGATAACACTGTGTGATCAATTAAATCAGTTCTAACCTTTGCTAATAGATGGCGTTAGTAGTCTCAAAGTTTGAAAGTTTAGTAACTTTCTTAGAATGCTAACAAAAGTTTTGTTTGCGAATGTTTATTTTAAATATTTATTTTTTGCGTATTTTATAAACCTATTTAATATTTCAACATTAAATTACCTACTTTGTAATTTAAGAAATTCCATTCTCCTTAAAAAAAACAGGAGAGATTGAATAGGTAGCATTTGAATAATTCATGGAACATCCTCATCATTCATATTCACATGTGTACATTTTGAGGTGAGTACAACTGATCAATTCTAATCACATGACGACCGAAAAAGAACGTCGACAGCAGCGCCCCTGGTGGCGGCGGCGGCGGCGCAGCTGTGCGCGCCCTATTACACCTTCATTATTGTCGCGTGTTATTCCCAATATTTTCGCATTCTCGCACCGCCATTAGAGCGCGTCTCCCGACGGATTAGCGCCGTCGTCGTCAGCCGGAGCCGGAGTAATGAGATGGCGGTGCGAGAATGCGAAAATATTGGGAATAACACGCGACAATAATGAAGGTGTAATAGGGCGCGCACAGCTGCGCCGCCCGCCGCCGCCACCAGGGGCGCTGCTGTCGACGTTCTTTTTCGGTCGTCATGTGATTAGAATTGATCAGTTGTACTCACCTCAAAATGTACACATGTGAATATGAATGATGAGGATGTTCCATGAATTATTCAAATGCTACCTATTCAATCTCTCCTGTTTTTTTTAAAGGAGAATGGAATTTCTTAAATTACAAAGTAGGTAATTTAATGTTGAAATATTAAATAGGTTTATAAAATACGCAAAAAATAAATATTTAAAATAAACATTCGCAAACAAAACTTTTGTTAGCATTCTAAGAAAGTTACTAAACTTTCAAACTTTGAGACTACTAACGCCATCTATTAGCAAGGTTAGAACTGATTTAATTGATCACACAGTGTTATCTAATAAAACTTTTATTATTTGTGATAATGGCCTCAATTCACGCCGTCCAGTTACTAATTCTAATTCTTAGTAGCGCTGTCACTTTCTTAACTTTGACATAAGAACAGGATAGCAAACAAATACGTGAGTTTGACATTTCTTATCTGACATAAGACTGCTTAAATTAAGTAAAATTAGTGAGCACGCTCTATGGTTATTCCTTATTTAAAGCGTCGTACGTCAAATTAAGAATGTCAAAGTCACGTGTTTGTTTGCTATCCTGTTCTTATGTCAAATTTAAGAAAGTGACAACGCTACAAAGAATTAGAATTAGTAATAGTGCATCCTGAATTAGCACCAATGTCTTCACTTTTTGGATAATTTATTAAAACCTAAATGTTTGTTAACTTTATAAACATTAATCCTCAATATTCGATGATTAGGTACCTGAGAAAATCCTTTCAATTTCTTACACCTTCCACGCGTTTCCCGCCAAATGATGGATTAACGTCATACGCTCGCTTTTTTCTTTTAAAACGCAAACAAGGCAGCGCGGCAAAATTGCATAGAGCTAATATTCCCTTGCCAATCATCTGAGTGAGTCAATTTTCAATTTCCCCGGTTAATAAGCACGTCAACGCCCGCCTCGGAACAATATCGCCATCGTTTTTATTGCCAGCCAGCCACCTCGCATAATAGTATTAGATGGGATATTATTTTTCAAGGGAATTTTAAGCATGTTTAGTCGTGCGAAATAAGGAAAAAGGCCTTTAACAACTGTTTTACTCACATTCTAGTATCCATCCAACCAAATATACTACCTAATACCTTACCTACACCTTATGCAAAACAAAACTACTTAAGTATCTGCAAAAACACAATATAAATAGTGTTCTAATTTAATTTTGAGTTCAATTCAAAACAAATGAAGGAACTCTATCAAAACTGTGCGATTACGTCATAACGCCGCATAAACACCGTAAGTTACGATAACAAACGTGTATCGCTATTTCGTCATTCACGTTAAGAGCAGAGTGGCGCAGTGGAAGCGTGCTGGGCCCATAACCCAGAGGTCCGTGGATCGAAACCACGCTCTGCTAGAAAAACTTTTTGCGTTTTTTTCTTTTGTTATATTGTTTTTTTTTTTTTATTCTGAAGATCTCGTTATTAATATTGATTAGGAAATGAGCACAACATGTTTTTGTACACATTAAAAAAAAAAAACAATATAACAAAAGAAAAAAACGCAAAAAGTTTTTCTAGCAGAGCGTGGTTTCGATCCACGGACCTCTGGGTTATGGGCCCAGCACGCTTCCACTGCGCCACTCTGCTCTTAACGTGAATGACGAAATAGCGATACACGTTTGTTATCGTAACTTACGGTGTTTATGCGGCGTTATGACGTAATCGCACAGTTTTGATAGAGTTCCTTCATTTGTTTTGAATTGAACTCAAAATTAAATTAGAACACTATTTATATTGTGTTTTTGCAGATACTTAAGTAGTTTTGTTTTGCATAAGGTGTAGGTAAGGTATTAGGTAGTATATTTGGTTGGATGGATACTAGAATGTGAGTAAAACAGTTGTTAAAGGCCTTTTTCCTTATTTCGCACGACTAAACATGCTTAAAATTCCCTTGAAAAATAATATCCCATCTAATACTATTATGCGAGGTGGCTGGCTGGCAATAAAAACGATGGCGATATTGTTCCGAGGCGGGCGTTGACGTGCTTATTAACCGGGGAAATTGAAAATTGACTCACTCAGATGATTGGCAAGGGAATATTAGCTCTATGCAATTTTGCCGCGCTGCCTTGTTTGCGTTTTAAAAGAAAAAAGCGAGCGTATGACGTTAATCCATCATTTGGCGGGAAACGCGTGGAAGGTGTAAGAAATTGAAAGGATTTTCTCAGGTACCTAATCATCGAATATTGAGGATTAATGTTTATAAAGTTAACAAACATTTAGGTTTTAATAAATTATCCAAAAAGTGAAGACATTGGTGCTAATTCAGGATGCACTATTACTAATTCTAATTCTTTGTAGCGTTGTCACTTTCTTAAATTTGACATAAGAACAGGATAGCAAACAAACACGTGACTTTGACATTCTTAATTTGACGTACGACGCTTTAAATAAGGAATAACCATAGAGCGTGCTCACTAATTTTACTTAATTTAAGCAGTCTTATGTCAGATAAGAAATGTCAAACTCACGTATTTGTTTGCTATCCTGTTCTTATGTCAAAGTTAAGAAAGTGACAGCGCTACTAAGAATTAGAATTAGTAACTGGACGGCGTGAATTGAGGCCATTATCACAAATAATAAAAGTTTTATTAGATAACACTGTGTGGTCAATTAAATCAGTTCTAACCTTTGCTAATAGATGGCGTTAGTAGTCTCAAAGTTTGAAAGTTTAGTAACTTTCTTAGAATGCTAACAAAAGTTTTGTTTGCGAATGTTTATTTTAAATATTTATTTTTTGCGTATTTTATAAACCTATTTAATATTTCAACATTAAATTACCTACTTTGTAATTTAAGAAATTCCATTCTCCTTAAAAAAAACAGGAGAGATTGAATAGGTAGCATTTGAATAATTCATGGAACATCCTCATCATTCATATTCACATGTGTACATTTTGAGGTGAGTACAACTGATCAATTCTAATCACATGACGACCGAAAAAGAACGTCGACAGCAGCGCCCCTGGTGGCGGCGGCGGGCGGCGCAGCTGTGCGCGCCCTATTACACCTTCATTATTGTCGCGTGTTATTCCCAATATTTTCGCATTCTCGCACCGCCATCTCATTACTCCGGCTCCGGCTGACGACGACGGCGCTAATCCGTCGGGAGACGCGCTCTAATGGCGGTGATCATGTGTCCTCCCAAGTAACGTATTGAAATATGACGTATTGGATGTACCCCTGAGACCGAACCTTAATAAACAAGAAAAAAATTACCCGAACATTCCAGTATTTTTCCCGGACACGCATCGCTATAATTCTCCGCATGACAGCCCAATGATAAATCAAGGCGACTGTGAGAAGAAATGCCAATAAATATCGCGCCGAAATCCAATAATTACGAAGCAATGAGCCGGCTGGCCACAAATCAATGGACGGACAGACGGACGGGCGCATACTAATGTCTTATCCTAACATCAGATTAAAAACATCAATACTTGTCAATAGAGGTCGCCTCCCACGTAATTATAGCCAACAATATCCCGGGGAGGGTCGGAAAAGGATTAACATATATCAAGGTGGAATAATTGAAGGAATCGATTAAATGAAGAGTATTAATTGCTGATGCGCCGGCGCAGGCCCCGATCCCATCGCGCGCTGGCTTTGATATGTTGTTGTAATGTAATATTAACTGACCGGCCGTGTCCGTCTGTCTGCCGCACCGCACTATACGCTCCGGTATCGCTCTTATTGAATAGAGGCGGTGCTCAATAAATACGACCGACTGGCGACCTTAAAGATTTAGAAAAGAACATTGTGCAGATAAAAAGTTTCAAAGCTATTACTGAAATGTTGAACCCTGAAGAATTTGTTGAATGTTGTTCAAGACGGTTTGTATCACCTTATTTTTTGGGTAATACAAATTTCATTAAGATCCGACACGTTTTTGGAACAATAAAATAAAACTGTAGCATGATTGTAAGCTATAACACTCCGTGTGTCTGAGAATGAGAACTCCTTGAAGCACTCGTAAAGTAAGGTCATGACCTCAACTGGTGCATTAAGAAACTCTAAAATTTTGATGATTGTGTAATTGAAACACCTGCAGTCGTAACGAAGTGCAGTTGATACTTCAGAAGCCGCCTTTCAAAGCCTTAATTGCGCCGATACGGGCGCAAGCGCAGAAGGCACAATAACGTTCGTTTACCAAAATAACACTCTGCGATTAGCACAGTTAATTCCCAATTTAAAAACCGAACAAACAAATGTATGTAAATTGCGCAACTCTATGTAAAAGCCGACGATAACCGTCCCGAGCGTCCTTACACAGAAACAGTGGACAATCGACTCTGAATACAAGACAATAAGAGTAGGACAGAGGAAGGCATATCATGGTCGGACAGAAGTGAACTCGAAACAAGCACGTTCAGAAACTGCTTACACGAATTAGCGCATCAAAACGGGCGCAGGGGGCGAAATTAGAAAACTCTTCCCCCCTCGCCTGGGTTCACCCCGCGACCGTTCCGCACGTCATAAACTGACAATTTACGATAACGCCGGGATTAGCCTGTTTGTCTGTTATGCATTCGAGTGTGGAACGGAGCGGAGTTACAATGTCGACGTGCGAAACGAAACGTCTCGCGTTCGACGGAGCTGCCGAGATGAAATTGTTTTTTCGTTTCATACCTTGGAATATATTTTCAGTAAATGGCGTTTTGTTGCCTTTCCTCTGAAGGTTCTTGATTAGTTTTCCTTTCAGATGTTTTGTCTTAGTCGATGGCCCTTTGCATTCGAAATACTCAAAGCCATACCTATTGGTACCAAGTATCGGTTTCGTAATAAATATCTATCCTATTAATTCCAAATTAAAGAAATAACCATTACTTACATTACATAACTGATCTATGTATCCGTTCATCCAAATATGACTACACATGACTTATGGATATCGTTGTACTTCCTGCCATATAAAGACATTAAACTGCACTTAAAAAGAGTGGGTGCATTTGTTCAACAAACTATAGTGACCATTAACGGTCATACAGAGCTTGTAGCTAGTAGCTTCTCGTAGTGTGGGGTCATGAAATATAACTTGCACATTGCGCTGCACATGTCCCGTCAAGTTATATTACGAAACACCCTGTTAGATAATTATTTGAAGCTAATAAAATTTGCTTGATTAAATTCTGTTCTGAATGACGTTTTAAAAATGGTTGTAATGCTGAACAGACACTTTCTTCAAGCTATGTTAAGATCTACGAAAAACAAAATATAAGATAATTTAATTGATAACACTTCAAAATACGTAGAGCCAATTCCCAATGGTGAGACGTAACTTTACCTTAATGTAGAGCAGCATAGCCACCCTACCACAAATTTCTTAAGGGGGCCGCTCAGTCTGAATAATTGTCGCGCTAAAAGAAAACCCAGCAAATCTCTCCGATTAGCATAAAAACCGTCTAAACAGGCACAGGAAGCCTTCGCCTTCCTTCCGCAATATTTGTGAAAAAATTACGCATTTCCTCCCGACTCGGCGACGTTTCGCCTCTCCACTACCACGGCGGTAAAAAGTAACAAATGTTAATTGCACCGCCCGCAAAATAAAACGGTAATTAATGAAGCGAAATTGTAAAAAAGAAAATTGTTATTACCATAGGTAAAGTTTGTTTTTTTCTGCCTTTTATCGGCGTGCTAAAAGTGCCAGTGACTTTGCCCGTATCTGCAGTTTTTGCGAACGTTGAACCCTTTCAATTCAACGTATTCTAAAATTCATTGGGATGTTTTGGTTTCGCCAGGAAAAAGACCGTTTAAAAACTTCGGAACTTTACGCGAAACTCGTAACGAGAACTTTTCGTCGGACATCAGACGGACGCCATTCACAAGTTCGAAATCGGAATTTGAAAAATAACGCCAACAAGCTCCAAATTTCGCAGACATCTGTTCCAATTCCAATAAAAGTAGACGGCGGGCGAAACATAGAATTTTATCACGGCTGTGTCCATCATAAAGCATCCTGGCGTGCCCCCTGGAGGAGGTGAGAGGGGGGGATGTAACGGAGGGGCACATAAAAGTTTACAGGCATTCGGCTAATAAATCGTGTCAAATAAATAAGTGTTGAGTCGGTTGGCGGCATATTGATTCGTCATGTGCCGCCTTGGAGCGGCGGCGCGGGGGCCGGGAGCGGTCGGGTGCCCATAAAGGTGCGTAATGGCTGCCGTCGGAAGACAGCGCAGAGGCGCGCATCGATTAGCACTCGCCGCCGCGTCAGCCGCCGACGCAACGCCTCACTTCACTACTCCACTGGGCATCGCGGCATCGCGGGCCACGGCATCGGCAACAACCTTCACAAGACAATGCACAAAACCATGCCTACGTCGAATCCAAACAGTAGAAATGTCTTTCCTTTGACCTAACCTAGAGCCTGTCAAAGTAAGCTAGTCATACAGAATCGTTACTTTTTGATCGATAAAGACAATCTTTAACTAAGGCAAACTAACATACTTCCGAAATAATTTTATAAAGGTCAGTCAATGTTACGAATCCAGTTGATTTAAAAAAGAGAACAAAACATCAAATCGATAAACCTCTTCAAATCCTCGCGCAACTTGAATTTGAGAATGTCACCGCAGCAGTTCCAAATTTAAAGTTTCGTAGGTCGTTGGTGAACTTAATGGGTTCATTGGCTTTTCGAGCGCGCGCTCCTAGATGGCGCTAGTAGTATCTAAATGTTACATTACTTTGAAGGGTCTTCTCTACTTCATACTGTACTTCATAAACTGATGGTAAAATTAAAATTATGAATAATTTATGTTGATGAGTTGGCTATTCAAATAGTTTACAGAATTGAAAAATGCCTCAACGAGTGTTTGACTAATATTGATCATAAATATTTACGCGGGAAATAATTATAAAATCAATAGCTGCGTCTCGGCATTACAGTAAATTACAATATCATTATCGCGGCAAGATTGGAACTATTTCTAACGATCTCGTGATCGAACATGTTATAGGTACAGATACAGAGTGTTGTTTTATGAACGGTCTAAAATTCACTTATCTGGATGATTCTAGTTACACAGCACCTACACACACATGACTTATAAGCGCGGCGGGCGCCTAGACTCTATTATATATTTTGTACTCTAGGCTCTAGGTAGGTACATTTGGGGCTTATGTTTGACTCTTCTTTATTTTGGGCTCCTCGACTTTTTCTTAAATTAAACAGGAATTTAGCAAATATACGATATGGTAAAGTTAGGTTCCTCGATCCGCGGGTTATGAGTTCAATTTAAATAAAAACTACGTGTAATTTTCCAAATTTGTTTAAACGCTCTGGAAACTTCGACACTAGGGTTACGTTGATCTTTTTGGCTTTTTAATCTTTCTGTAGGTATTTTGATTGATGCGATTCGATCTGGCACTAAGGTACACCCTGTAGCACATATCCTGGCTGGGCCGTCCTACTTATTGCCGGCCAGACGTTGATTAAAATCTCTCACTACATTCACAAAGCCTTTGATACATGTATAAATCTTACGGCCGACTGCCTCAACCCGACGACCCGACAACTCAAAACACGATTTCTGACCTTAACCAACACACCTTTGAGGTTATTATTGAACAAAAATATCCACAGGATGATCCAGCCCTGCCTACCACCTGTCAAGTGATATATTGGCTTTAAATAACATATCTTATTTATGTTGAATCGGAAACAAAATGTATAAAAAGGTTTTTATTATAAATAATCGGACGGCCGAGTGGGAGGATAACTAAATTTGTACGCAACTTGTAATACAACTTATTGTTAGGGGCTGAAGTTGTTGTTCTGCTTCGGCCATCTTCGGTAAAACACTTTCAGTTTCGACAACGGTTTCAGATTCGGAAAAATAATAGAAGAGACACGATGCGATATTGATTAAATTGAATCATTATTCAAGAGGAAAAGCATTATCATCAGCCGAATTAAGTTAATTTTAGTGTTAGGTTAGTAGCTAGGTAAATCACCCATGGTAAACAGCAAAGTTGATCTTTTATTGAAGGTTGTAAAGTAAGTAGATTTTAACGAAACCACCTGAGGAAATAGCTTTATGCATTGCTTTATTTCGACAGGGATACACGTGGGAAAGGCCCCCTTGTGGGGAGGACCACTCTGCGGAGATTGTACACCTGAGGAAAGTTCTGATCCGGATTCAGATTCTGAAGAGTGTAAGAGAAAGGCGCACAATAAAACCTACAACATTTTTACTTCCATGCTGGACTGGGAGTGATAGAAAAACATAGAATGTGCCAGCTGCATCTCCTGGGCATGCTGTAAAAGTCAGCTAAGGGATTTGAGGGTTTCAGTATTGTAATTTAGGCGATGGGCTGACAACTTGTCACAAATAGCAATATACAGATCTAGAATAACCCTCAAAACTTGTCAGACGTGGCGGAACGACTCCTTTGTTTAGGTCGTTTACGCTCTGCCTACCCCATTAGGGATAAAGGCGTGATTAAATGTATGTATACTATGTATGTAAATTTTTTTTGCTTTGTTAATATTGAACTTATCCGAAGCCAAAGCAAAAAAAGCCGAACGCCTTCGGCATAAAATCATCCCGACTCTACTGTGTCTGTCTGTCGGTTTGCAGCTAGCCGTTGTGGGGCGCACATTGCAGATAAATTGACAGAGATACGGCTCTTTCTCTGTTTAATAAGCTGATTGTAGTTTGTGCTATCGTTATAATAATCGAATCGTCATAATTTTAATGTTCTAGAACTTATTGAGCTTATGTTGCCAAGTAGCTGGACTTCGTATCGTTGTTTAATTTTAAAGTACCTACCTATGTATTTTGTATTACTATAGCAACACACTAAGTTGGTTAAAAATTAACTGCTAGTAGGTCAAATCTTATCAGAATTCTCGAAAAGAATAAACTGAATTTTATTCTATATTTGATTTGATACATCAAATAGAAAATTAAAAACACCCTATACATTATATTTAATGGGTGGAGTGGACTAGGTCAGAATTTAACAGCTAGCGTCAACATCAAGTAAGTGTCAAACTAATCTATTGCGGATCAGATTAAAATAAATCACAATATTGCATTAACTGGAAAAGCAACTGCAGACTGAAGAATTTAATTATGTCTTCTGATAATCGAGGTATCAACATTCCGAATACGTTAGGTCATGCAGGGACACGTTTCTCAAAACTACACTTTACAAATTACGTGTATAATTCAATATCCATTGATTTGGTAGTTAGTGTAGGTAGGTACTGTACTTCTTCTATCGAGGAGGTGCGACAAACCCTGTCGACAGAGCTTTTGAAAAGCCTTATTAATTTATTGGGCAGCCAGCGGCTTTGCGCCTTTGAATAATCTTTCTTGACAGAAAATCAGGTGGTTTAGCCTGCATTGTCCTAATCTAGGATACAAACAAATCTCACATACATAACGCGTGAATTCGAACCCAGGACCTCTTGGCCACTCTGCGCAATGTACACCGAATTATTACATGTCTTGTAGTGTGCCCGGTTCAGGCTGGATCTGGGTCTGGTTTTGTCCTAGGTCCGGGAATGCTGCGCGGGCGCATACGTGTGTTTATTGGCCGTTACCGATAGATGTACGGGATAAAATGTGGATTTGGAGTCATCGGAGCAGGCCTCATTCCTGAAGAGTTTGTGTGGGATGACAGGAATGAAGTGGGGATGGGTAAGATAGGTAGGTACTACGCGGCGACCAAAAATATGGCGGCTTGAGGAAATCATGCGCCTAATTGTTTTGGTCGCGTAGTATTTATGATATTTTTGTTTTTATGGTCATTGAAATAATGTTCCTATGAGGACTTCTAACTTCTAGGTCCTTGGTATTTTTCTTGATTGTATTAAGTTGTCATTTCATAGCAGGTAGGTATGTAAGTCAATCAACTTGACTTGACCCACAATGTTGTTGTACCTAATGTAACCAATCAGAATATTCGCATGTAATTTTTTTTATGGAGTAACGTTAAAAGCGGGTCATTTCGGAAAATTTATATCAGACCTCCCATTTGCCGAACAATATGAATATAAAATGCAAAAACAAACACTGCCATACATTAGGCACGTTTCGACCTCCGGCCGGCGGGCAAACCGGCATAACTCAAAAAGATCGAGTTTTCACCGAGTCTATGACACTCCCCCGCTAAATCTCTCGGAAGGCGGTCCGCACAGCTATAAATTTATATATTCCTTTTTACGCCGAAAAAATAATAAAAATAAATACGGGACGGGACCGGAAACATTTGTCCCGCACCGTCACGGATAATCCGGGAGCGTTGATTTATTATTAATTAGCTTATATTCTAATTCGCGTTTGTTTGGGACAGCCTGTATAATAACGATTTATATGTGTCGATGTACTCGCTTTTAAAACATGCGGATTATTAATTGGAGGGATGAACAAAAATACGAATATAAAGTGTTCGCAATGTGATTTAAAGTAATTTGATGTTTTTTTTATAGAATTTTGCATCTGGTGCTTTCAACATTAATATTGATGTAAATAACTTATTCTTCGTACTTTTCAAACGTTTTAGTTATATATCTCTACACTACGTGCATATTTTTTGTTTGACTCTACCTTAAAGCTAGTAGGTTCTCAATTTTTACCTTTCTCAATACGAACTCTTATGAATGTGTATATTTTTAACACCTGATCCCACACCACCAGCTTTTAAAGTCACAAATCTTCTAACCGCTCGGAATAAGTCGAATTAGTTTCCAGTGAAAGTTGCCAAGTTGCGAGTGTAGCGAAACTTCATCTTTTTGTTCGCACGCTGCTCATAGTTGCAGCCACAGTTGCAGTTGCACCTATTATGCAACGCTCGTAAATCTGTCCGACGGACGGACAGACGTAATCTGTCCTTTATGACGAGTGATGCATTACTACCATTGTTCATACACTCATAAATTTCGACTAAAAAAATAAAGAGAACGCGCTGTACTGTTACTTGTTAAGAGTCATAAATCTTCAGTTATTGCGTTTGAGGTTTTAAAAGGTAATGCTTGAATGGCGTAAACTATTTATTTGTTTACTTGAACTTATTGTTAGGCAAATATGAAGCAAAATCCGTACAATTGTTTCAATTTACCGAAAAAATCAATCGACTGAAAAAACAAACAAAACACGCCACACCAAACAATCGCGTACAGTCAACAGCAAAACTCAGGTGCGTAAACAATAAATAAAATAAATTCAATCGTGCGGGATTTAAAAGAATTTTGTAAATGGAACGTTTTAATTTTCGTGAGAAGGGGACGCGGGTAGGTTCGGGGAGTGGGGTGCGGTGCGTACGAGTAACAGCCACGCACGCCATAAATCTGTCAAGAGTCGGCCCCCAGCGACGCCTTGGACCGTCTGCAAGGCACTCATGTTTTGAACTGATTTTTTTATTATAATCGCTAGCTTTATTACCCATTCTTTCAGCTCATTACGAATTTTAAAATTCATCATTATTTTGGCAAACTTCTTTGTAGCATACCAACTATTTCGGTATGCAAGAGCTACGCTACGCAGTGAAACATTTTAAGTTGCACCTGCCAGTCGGCATACCACGATTATTATTCGATTTTAAAACTGACGTTCCCATTTTTCAGCATGTCTCTACTGCCACGCCCGCCAGTCAACGAGAGATAAAATAGTAAAAAGAAATTGCATTTATCTGCTGACTCTACTGGAAGGTCGCAGTGGATCAACGCTACGCACTGGCGACGACTCCTCCTGACGAAGAAGAAGTGCTGCACACTCCACTTACACTCAAGCCAGTTAAAAATACAATGTCCGTTGTTGAACAGTATCAGGTAATTGAGGACAGGAATTTTTCATTTTCTTTTTCAATAATAATTAAATAGTAACATGCAATGATCTACAAGTAAATTTTAGAGAAGTAAGAAATTTATATCTATAATCTACCATTAGTTTATTACGTAGGTACCTGACAGTTAATGAACAATGTGGAGTGGAGGCCCGAAATAGTTCTAAAAATACATACGAACCTAACCTAGTAGCATTGGTATAATAATATTTCTATGCCTAGTAGGTACCAAAAACTTGTTGCATAGGTAATTTATCTGTCTTATTTGAACATTTCCACGTTTATTTAAGAGTCAGGTTTTTGTGGTGGCAACTGTACTTTTAATAGGCCCAATAAAATAGAAATATAGTTTTCAAATTTTAACCCGAGCAGTGGCAACATTAAATGCAGATTTAAAAGACTGGTGCGCTCGTGAACCCTATATTTACGACAAATGGGAGAGCTGGTGGGGTTAACGGTACGTAACTAAGGGGGGGTCATAAAATAAACAACACGGTTTATCTAAAATTTTCGACAATACCGAACAGCTAACCTTCAATTATCGCAAATGACGTACGTCTAGTGTTGCAGTTAGTTAACTCCGCCCCTACGACAAGCGCCATCTATCGACTGTCGAGCAGAAACAACAAGTCAAGCTCACTTTGAGGTTATTTTTAGAAATGTCAACAAATGTTGAGAAATTCCGAAGTAAATACATCAATTATTAAATATTATTAAAAAACACTTTTTTGTTCACAGATCCATGAGATTATTTGAAGAAAACACGGTAGGAAAACATAAAACAACAGTTGGAAATACAGACGCTTTGTCAACAACGACACAATGGCGTTCGCTTATAAATTCAATCGCAAGGCTCGCATAAAATGATACTTATAGTTAAACATACACAAAACACCAAGAACAGTATGATTAAATGACTTACTTGTCCTTATTTGGCGTTGAAAATGTATTAAATCACGGAATAAATTGTTGGATTGTATTGTGACTCAGCTCGCAAGGGCACAGAGCGGGAGACACCGAAGTGGCACGAAGTTTGCCGAGTTCTCGCGAGGGCTGTCCCTAGCCGACCCGCCTCCGCGCTTGACGGACAGCAAACGTGCGAGGCGCGCCGAATGCCGAGTACGCGTGGCGCGCAAATTCAAATTTCGAACATGCGATGAGATTCGAAATTCGTTCGAATGACTTTCAAAACTTGTGAATGTAGGTATACTATTATTTGATAAGTATTTTAAAATAAATAAAAAGTTGCATAAAGTTATTGTAATTTTTGAAACACTTTTTGACTGCAGAAATACAAAAAAGTCTATGTCATGGGAAATCGGTGAAAATGTGTAAGAGCAAGTTTTCTGTGTAAAAGAAAACAAAAGTACACAATTTTGAGGTTAGTTTCGTGAGTTGTAGTTAGCGTTGCCAGGTCCTCATACCGAAAAGCCGGACAGAGCTGTGGGCTTGGCCTAACATTTGGGTCAAAAAGCCGGACATCCTGCATTTTCAACAATTTTAAATATTCGTGTAAAAAATCAATTTTTTTTTGGCCTAACATTTTGGTAAAAAAGCCGGACTCCTTGCATTTTCGGGGATTTTTTGGTGTTAATGTAGAAAATTAATGAAAACCAAGCTTTTTTGATAATTTACAATAAAACGAATGCCAAATTAGTCTAAAAGTACTTTATAAAAAAAAAAAAAAATTGTTTTATTTCAGACCAAATTACATTACAGTCATGTATGCAATTATTTGTCAGTAAATTACAATAAATTAAATCAAATTAATTTATTTTAATTTAATTTAATAAGTCAAATGTACATTACTACTAATGTACCTATTTATATTATTATTATTATACATTTATTATTAATCAGTCTCAATAATTCTTTCCTTAATTCAAATTAAATTCCTTAATTCGAATCGCGAATTCGGTCTCGATGCGCGCGAATTTTGAAATCTAAAAAGCCTAACAAAAGCCGGACAGGCCGGACGACGCTTATTTTGGCCGGACAGGCAATCAAAAAGCCTGACTATGTCCGGCTAAAGCCGGACGCCTGGCAACGCTAGTTGTAGTAGTGGATATTTTGAGAAGTAAATAAATTATTGAAAATAAAAGGTGGATGACAGGCGGCGTAACCGGTCGGCGAGATTTAAATCGTCTGGCAGGTAAGTCGGACAATGGCCATCCAGCCACGACTCCTTAATTAAACATGATAAATAAAAATACCCATCTTACTTACGAATACAATAATGATCGAGCTTCACTTTTGCTCCTTTTTGAATTGCTATTCCGTTCTTTTTGCATTATTTGTGTCCTTGTGACTTTTGATATTTGCCTACCATTTCACTTTATGGCCATTTTATGCTACCTGAGTTACACAATAATATTGTCATTTCATTTATCCTCATAGTCTTCTACACAGTTTTCTATGAAAGTTTAGTTTTGGCGCGCTCTAAGAGATGGCGCCACCAGTATCGAAGTCGCCTGAAAACTCAAGAAAAGTTTCAGCGAAATGGCTTATATGGTAATATTTTTGGAAACAACTGTACAAGTTATAAGAAACAAGGAATGAATAGAGGCTGGTTTAGCATTTTTTTCATTAATAGTTTTTAGAACATAAAAATGAATTTCAGATTTTCATATTCATAATATATAATGCTCCAAATACGGAATCTACTTACGATATGTTTAAAAAAATAAAAAAACAAAACCAACTACACAAAAAAAAAACTAGTCACAGGGTTGATTGATACAGAAACCGTTTAAACTAATTTGGATATTTCAAAAAATTTATAGACCATACTATCGCGATATTCACTTGAATATCTTAAATCTTTTTTCTTAAAGTCTCGGTTAAAAAGGCATCAAATCCCGCCTCACCTTCTTGTACGACCAAGGGGGAAACGAAAGGGCGCATTACCTCTTGCAATCTAACTTGGGTCGTTGTCGCCCAGTTAGTGTTGCCAGCACAGAGAAATCCCACTGAATGGAGGGGGCAACACCATCATCACGAGAAAAACTTTTAATGAATTGCCACTGTTGTTTTTGTTTAGCAAAATTCGGCAGAGGTCGTTGCATTTTTGATGTGTCGCGCCCAAAATTGAGATGGAGGCGCGAGATGAGACACTAAAATAAATAGGGAGAATCTTGAGTAGTTTTCAAGAAAATGGGAAAGTCTTATCCTGTAATGAAAGGTTTCATCTGATAATCTTGTTCTGTCTGAGTGTCTCAGAATATTCGTCCTTGACTTTTGACTCTGAAATGTAGAGCCGATGACCGAAAATTAATATTAATACATTGGAATGGGTACAGTTCCCCGTGACAGTCCACCGAAGCCAAAAAGTGGCTTACCAGTCAGGTTTCTGAGTGAGCAAACTGAGTATGAACGAATATCTACTACTCTTTAAGATATTTGTTTAGACTTTTACAAAGTTTTCGTCTCCAAAAATACGGTAGTGGGTCAAATGGTGAGTGAGATATACTTTACCAACTTAAAAACTTACTCATGAGAAAATCTGCTATTTTTAACCGACTTCCAAAAGGAGACGGTTCTCAATTCGTCGTGAACTTTTATTATTATAAGTATGGATGTACCTACCGTAAATATTTTCTTAAAAAGAACCTGAGTTTAATATTATCACAAAATTTGGAATTAGAGAAATGTGTCAATACCTGGTGACCTATTGATAGAACAGCTGTCTGATAGCGGATTTCAATCAATATGGATTCCACCCGTACAGTTATCGTGAAAAGTGATTGATGCTGTAACAGTTATCATGAAAAGTGATTGATGGATGGTCGTCTGACAGTATCTGTTTGATTGACTTGAGAACTGAAATGGTGATAAGAGGAGATGGGAAAGACGGAAAATACGAAGGTATAATTTTTTAAGGGAAATCTTGCATAGTAGCAAAATGGATGTTAAAAAGATAGAAGTAAGAGAAAGTTATGACGAGTAAAAAAAAGAATTTGCCTAAAAACTTTAAATAAATACATAGGTACATAAAATCACGCCATCATTCCTGAGAGGGTAGAAAGAGCGTCAAGGGCTTAGTGAAAAAAGGTTTTCTTTCTGTTGACCATTAACTACGGCCCCTCAAACTTACCTATATCATCATAAGTACTTATTGAATGGTATGTTTAAACATAGAAGTGGTATACCATGCACGATTGCATATCACTTCTTTCGATTGTGTATTACATAGAGAACAAGCTTAACGTTTCTTTTACTTTGTGTTAAAAACTATTTCTCGTGACTACGTCTTGTAAAAAAAAAACTTGGGGGCTTACTATGAGGAAAATATTGTGAGAAATAACAATTAAATTATTGTGTACGTACACGTATGTTTTTTTAATGTTAATATTCAAATTAGAATGTTTGCTCACCGGATATGGTTTAAAAAAGTTAACCCGAGGAGTATCGTTTATGCAAGCATTTAATTTTATTACAACAAGTATCTCATTATGAAAAATATTTATTTTTTCACATTAGCAATACTAATAACATTAATCAAGTCCATCGAAAAGGTCTAATATTTTATTAAAACGAGCACCTGTATGCAAAATGGCGTGTTTAATTTAGCCCTTATCGGAACTATTAAGGGTACATTATTTTAATGGGCATCCCACATTGTAGGAGATTTAATCGATGAAAGAAAAAATCGATGTCGGTCGGTGCTGGCTGGCGTCCGTTCGCGATGACAGATAGCGAGCGAATGCGTTTAAATTTTAACTTTGGAACGTGGCTGCGTGCGCACGCGTCGTCGAATAAACTGGGTGTAGTAAAAAAATAACTTAACAACTTTAACGATGAAACTGAACAAATTTCATCTTCAAACTGAACAATTTTCCCATGAAAGTAAACAACTTTTCCCAAGGGCGAAATATAAAAAGAAATTGGTGGTCCTCCCATATAATATGACTATAGAGCCGTTAACACCATTATGTATCGGAGGGCCAATCTTTTCTTATTCGACATTATGTTCCTTGGAGAAATCATACCCAAAAAGGTCAGCAATGTTTTTTACACCTTGTATGCGTATGCGCAGACGCCGCAGACGCAGGAGCTGAGCAGTGGAAGAAATGCCGTAATGAGCGAGCAGGTGACCATCGGTGACCATATCGCGACCACTGTCAACTTAGTGTCGGTGGAAAGCAAATAATTAGTGCTAATATTTCTGGGGACGTATTCAATATACATATACAATATGCACCTCAATATGGAGCTCTTGTGCAGTTTAAAAACTCTGGGACCATCGAGGTGTAAGTTACGATATTACACACGATAGAGGAAGATCCTCCTTCATCATCAGCCACAAGCCCGTGTGGTGCCGGGTTAGAATAGCATCACCCCATAACTTCCTGCGGGTGTCGTAAAAGGCGACTAAGGGATAAATCCAGGAAATGGGCAGCAGCGTTCCCTGTGAATGGAAAACTTCTACTGCGCTCACCAACCCGCCTGCCGAGCGTGGTGAGTATGGCATATACCTCCCAATTTTGGGAAGGCCCAAGTCCAGCAGTGGACTGTTGTGGCTGATGATGAGATCCTCCTGAACTAAGAACAGCATTTAGTCACCATATTTTTATCTCTATAGCAAAACTAAATGGATCAAATATCATGTACGCTACTACTGTCAATCACAGTTTATCATAATTTTCTAAATATGATAAAATCTGATTTCTACAAGAAACATACTGTTTGAACTAGATATAACTTATCTATATCAAAGTGGCCTATTTATCTATGATATAATATTTTGCCAACATGTATTCTTTGCTTGTCAAATTCTACTACTTTGTGTGTATTAACAGAAAGCAATAGTAGTAGGTAGAGTTTTCTGAATGCCAGGGTTACCATTTACTGCTCATAGTTTCCCATTTTACGAAGGGCTAGCAGTCAACCGTAGAATATTTTCTTTGGAAAAGTCGGACTGAACAATCCTAATTCTAGGATTCTTGGATAGCTCTCTTCAACGAAGACTAAGTATACCTAAGTAGTCAAAGGAGAAAACCCTAAAAAACATACTTATATCACTAGTATAGTCAAAAACCAACTATTACCTACATATTCCAAGACCCTATATCTTTACTTCTGTAAACAATTGAAAATTCTCCAATTATTTTTACAAATGTATAAATGCATTCTTCAGTGTTTTAATGACACTGTTTGCATATAGCTGGTATTGTAACAAGGGATTAAAGTGTTAAATATTATTCACACTGCGAACCAGTGGGCCTGGTAATTGTGCTATGTTAACACCTTGACTACCCCAACTAGCATTTCAATTCGTATTTTAAAGAGATAAAAAGGTGGTGAAAAAGGACCACCTGACACCTTGGACTTATTGTTCTTTAAGGCCCGTATTTATAATCAGCTCTCAAGAGCGACAGCGAGTTTGAGTCCGTATCAGAAATGTCATTTCAGTACCAAACGATCTGTCAAATCTATACTTAATATTACTCTCAATCTTGAGATCGCTTTATAAATACGAGCCTTAGAGTTTTATTTTGAGGTCTGAAATTATAGAAAGAAATTTAATGGATAAGGCTTCTTATTACTGCAAAATACACATCGACTATTCACTATGTACACAATTATTGTGTGCATAGTTGTATAATATTATATACGAGTGGCCAATTATATAAAACTAATAATTATATTTCAAAGATTATTTTTGAAACAAACTTCCTGTCAAAGTTTCATTCTACATTTTATTTGATGACATCGATGATATCAAGTAAGTAGGTAGTATGCGACATCTGAACCATGCAAAAATATCATAACGCATTGAATCGTTACAGACTTGTCTATATAAAACACAGCAAACATTTTCCACTCTCTATCCCCTTAAGTCCACTGCCACCAAAGCTTTATGCAGATGAAAATTCCAGGAAAGTGTACAGATGCCATACAAAACCGATCGTCCGTCCCCCAGATTAGCGTATGTGGATGCAAAAAAAAAAACAGGAAAAAAAGAAAAAAAACGACAAAAAATGTCTGCCGCTGCGCTATCTACAGCCCGCGATCCCGTCTCAAATACTAGCACTAGGAAAGCTATGGAGCAGCATGATTTAGATAGGTACTGGCTCGTCATTTCAAATCAGTAAAGATGAGTCACTAAATTACTTTTAAATTAAATGCTTTTAAAAATTCTCTAAAAATGGTCAAGCACTCTAAGACACCATAATACCTAAGATTTTTAATGATTACACAAAATTGTCTATCGTCACGTCAAGCATGCGTTAAAAAAAGAAAATAAAAAGAATATAACTATTTTATAAATTTTAACAGTTATAATTAATATCCATGCATGTCTTAAATATTGGATACAATAAATTTTATAAAAACATATTATATATTTCTTTGTTTTTTACAGGTAAAGAAAGATTCTACATGTCAACTTGATAAAACAGTCACGAAGATGGTAAGCAAAATTGAATTTTAAAATGCAGGAAGTCTCCACGCCACCCCTGTCCTAAGGCCAGTAGAGCACTGTGTCCAGTAAATCTACATCACCACTCATTGTTTTGTTCTCATTCACTTAGCAAGAGGCTCAGAGCCTTACCTTATTAAGGCACCTGATTCCCGAGCCGATACCGAACTGAAACTATTTGTGATTCCAACATGGTGACAGTTTTAGAAGGTTAGGTGACTGGTATCTTTGTTTTTAGTCATAAATAGTCGTGTCTCCTGCTACGTCGAATTGCTAATATCATTGACATTTTTTAAGGTTAGTATTACTTTTCTTTAGACTTCGATTAAGAAGAGATTCCGATACACCATGTTTACTTATTTGCTGTGACAAAAAATGGAGCTTCAGCTTTTGATTTCTAACATAACATCGCCACAAAAGAATAACAAACTGAATTTAATCCAAAAATAAATCACATTTCACATGCACAAAACACGCACATTTCAAATTTAATAAAAACGATATCTATTCTGCATTCTGAATTCAAAACATTCGACGGGCGTTATCGAAAACTGTTTCGCGCGCTTCCAGTTTGACAGATACGTCAAACTCACTGACAGCGCTTGTCAAACGGCCTTCTAAATTTAAATAGAGAGATTGACAGTGACGCGATATCGAACTGTCGCGTCGCTTTCAGCCTCGGCGGCGTTCGATGGGTTATTTTCGTGTTATTTTCAGGAGTTGACGTGAAATAACGTTTTGTGATAGAATTCAACTAAAACCTCAATTTATTTTTTATATAAATTCGCAAAACCACAACATTATACTAAGTATTTATTGTACGGTATTGATGGTACTGAATAAATATTATCTTAGAGACCTTTAGGTATCGAGCAATGATATTTATTACGTAGCGTCTCTACTATCGGTAAAGAGACAACCTGTATTAATTAGCCTGTTTTCCGCTAATTGGACAAAAATGCACATTTCGGCAATTTTTCTCAGAAGTGCAGGTGTGGAGGAAGTTATTTAATGTCACTGCAGTTATATTAATTTACCTTTGAAGTTATTAATCGTGTAAATTTACTCTATCAATTAAAACTGACTCTATCCTTAACTTTAGCTTAGGCAATTATAGTAATAGAAGAACTGTTGAAGTTCTTTTAGTTCGGTCTTCCAATTTTTCCTAGCCAACTGATAGCCGCTATGCTATGCTATGCTATCTATCTAACATAATATATTATATATCTATCTAAAATCTCTATCTATATTACATATCTATCTAAAATGCGGGGTGTAAGAAACAGCGTACCTGAAACTGATAGGGGTTGCTCAGTCAACGAAACTGAACAACTTTCACAAGGAAATTCTTTCAGGAAATGAAATTACCACTTCGTATAGATTTTGTATGGAAAAGCAATTTTGAAACCATGTAATAGACGGGGGCGCTGCATTGAATGGAGAGTTCAAAAATGGAATTGGCTGCGTTAGTTCCTTTTTTCGACACGTCCATTTGTACCTAACGCATTTTACAATAGACAACAATAATATCCTGACAAATTCAATACAGATAAAAGATAAGCCACAAACAAACATAAACCTACCGATAAACTGTATGTCAATAAAGATAATGGTAATTTTTGCATAAATTACCTCGACAATACTCCGACAGGTGTGAAAGCTAACGCGGTTATGATGGCAGTATAAAGAAAACAAATGTCAAAGAATAAGCGACATCTTTTTAGGATTCCGTACTCAAAAGGTGCTAACTCTAGCAACCCAAACTATGTAACAACGCTGATTCAAATTCAAATTCATTTATTCGTCATCTTAGGTTACAAAGGTGGTATAATATTGTATAGTATCTCTTAGATTACACAAAATCTACCTCTACTTTCCTTCAACTGTCATTAGACTATAAATAGCTAGACATACTTATGTAATAGGTAAGTAGTAGTAAGTATTTTAAAAGAAGACGAAGAAACAAAGACTTAGAATATTCAAGGAATACGATATGATTATGACAAATAAAGAAGTCAATAACAAAACATCCAACATTATTATTTAAAGCAATCATCAACTATTTTACAAGACGTCACATTGTAATTTTTCATACATCTATGACCATTGTATGTCATTTTTGTTGCATAAAGTTGTTTACATCTCAACGTAATTGCTCCTCGTTTATGCAGATTTATACCATCATACACCCAGTCATCATGTGTTGCTACGGAACCTTTCCAGTGCGGGTTCGACTCCCACTTGACCAAATTTTTTATCCACATTTATCGAAGAGTTGATGACGCCTCGCCAGTCTCGCTGTGTCTATTTTCAAACTTGATGATTGTCACATAATAGCTTATTGCATGGTAGCGAATATGATAGTATAATTTAGTTTAGATATTCGTTTTGCATGTTTTTTTCCAGTCTCCTTTATTTTAAATTATGTGGTGGTAACGACCGGTAAATATGTTATGATGTTATTTTAATTTTACCGTTTAATAGATTTTTAATGTTAGAAACGTTCGAACAAAGAGGAGAAAATTCTTTTAGTGTATTTTAAAAGGCCAAGTGAATAGTGGCTTAGGCTTGCTTTCGCTTGCGACCCTAGTCCTACCTATGCTTAGCTTAAGGTGGGCAAAAGAGACAGGAAAGGGCAGCAATAAAACGAGCTCATTTCAAGCCTATTTACTATTGCTCTTACCTACTATCCAGAGCCTTAATAGATTAATGAAAAAGTTATGGTGATGAACCTAAGTAGGTTCTTACTTATTTTTGTCTTGACCTTAGACAGAGGTGATAACGACAGAGTCGATGGTGGTGCGAACTCATCCTGAAAAAGCCTATTCAGATTAGGGTAATTCGGATACATAGACGCAATAGGGAAACCTTTGCTTCACGCATTATGAAATTAAATATTTGCACAATTTCTTCCGCCTGTTACGCTATCTTCAATCAATATTTAAATATCATCTAGTAATAACCTGATTGAAGTCAGCTCACTTCCTGGCTTGGTTATCGACAAGTTACGGCTGACTACACCGTTGGCTGTCATTCAAACGTCAGTGGACAGCTCGTAAATTATGACGTTTTTGCAGTTCGCTTGCTGCGCCCGCGCACGCAAATCAAGCTGGCAAAGATAAGGTGCTGTAGACGCGACAGGGTATTTATTGATGAATTGTAGCTACAGTTTATTATCATCTAGGATGAAATATTCTTCTGTAAAAAAACTTGCTACAGTTAGGGAGCCTATCTTACACAACCTGTTGTTTACTGTGTTTTTCTGGTTTCAGCATTTTATTTATCTGGCTTTTTTGGATAAAATAATAAATCTATTTAGTGTTTAAAACGACAAATACTTAATAAGGTACACAAACGGGGCTAAATCAAATTCATCTCTATTAATGTTTTGCTGGTTTCAGCATTTTATTTATCTGGCCTTTTTGGATAAAATAATAAATCTATTTAGTGTTTAAAACGACATACTTAATATGGAACACAAACGGGGCTAAATCAAATTCATCTCTATTAAACAAAACTTAACTACGTACTTCAAATACTTAGGTATTTGTACACAGAACAGTAGATAGTAGTAAGGTGGTATGTTGATGATGTTAATGACATAAAGGAGTGCACTGTCCAGTTAATCTATGCCCACGAAAGCAGTATGCCTCTCACGTACGCAAGGGTGGGCAAAGCTGTACTATTAGCATATTAATTATCGAATCCCAACCCGACGGTTGCGAGGTACGTCTCGCGTGACTGTGCCGACAAGCACGGCTTGTAATCGATTGTCGGTGCTGTCTCGATTGAATCGTATCGATTTGAGAATCGATGTGTTATTGTTTTGTAATGATATCGATATTATTCTTGCTTGACTGGTAATGACGGCTGTTGAACAATGGGTGATCTGGTGTTATGGCTTTTGGTGACATGAGAAATGAGTAACTTTCTTTGGGACACAGGAAAATTTCAGGGTGTTAGGAATTGAAGGACTACTTATACATACTATCAATAAGCCAGATCAAACAAGATATTATGGGTTCTTATTGATGATATTAAACAGATTTCCCAAAGGAATATGGATTAATTTTAACTGAAATAAGACAGCTAAAATGGGCGTAAACTTTGCAAGAAAAATGATAATTTTTCAATATTTCTTCCCATTCTAGATAATTTAAGTTTCATCCATCAGTATAAATCCTTGAAATATGAGAGAACACAATTTTTTTCTTTAAAATTTATATATATTCTCTTTTCATACGATAAAGTACTTCTATTCCGTCTTGCCTCAACAATTTTTAATTCTGAGCCCTTCTCCCATACATCTTATCCGTCCCATCCGCGTAAATTCAAGGAATCTGTGCATTTTATCATAAATTGAAGCGGCGTAGTCTATGGGAAGGGTATAGACTACCCAACCACAGCTTCAGAAGATAGTATGCGGTGCGATAAGCGTAAGAGTGGAAACAAAGCGGCGGCGCGGGCGCAGCGCAATCTCCGCGCTTCAATAAATTAGATCGCTCGTAAACATGCGCCGGAGTCGGGCTCGTCATCTGATACGCGGACATTGTTGCTGCGCGTTCGCTGGGTCCCATACGATACGAAGGTTCTAAGGAAGGTTCAAGACGTCTGGGATCCAGAGTTCCTTGTGAAAAAAGGATCGACCAACGAATAAAGGATTCTGTTAGGACCTATGTTTGAAGATTTTCCGCAAAATGGTAAATTGTTAATGCACGAGCGTTGGGAGAACATAAAGTTGTATATTATGCCTATTGCGTTTTGGAAATCACCTGGTTCGAGCGGTTCATGAATGCCACTGCCTACAAATTAACGTGGAAGAGAGGGCGAAGTTCATTTCCCTTTATAGGAGAAAGTAAAAGCAGACCGCAGCAAAGAAGAAGACGAAACCTCCACAAAGAAAAAGACGATTTTGGAAAGGTTAATAAATTGATTTCAACGACATGAATGGAATGGAATACATTTTTCCA
This sequence comes from Scrobipalpa atriplicella, assembly GCA_029255725.1. Classification (NCBI taxonomy): domain Eukaryota; kingdom Metazoa; phylum Arthropoda; class Insecta; order Lepidoptera; family Gelechiidae; genus Scrobipalpa; species Scrobipalpa atriplicella. The sequence continues at coordinate 32,773 of JARACY010001358.1, read as the reverse complement.
CCGTCGGAATGCAATGGAAACGCAGTAAGACCGGTACCCGCACCTACAATACCGACAGAAGCGTCTAGTAGCGCCTAGTCGGTAGTCGCACCATACTGAGACCATGTTCTATTCTAATTCCTATATCTTCTTAGATGAACATGTGTTTCTCTTTGGTGCTGAGGTAGGGGTAAGCCAGATAAAAGAACATTTTAAATTCACCAGCTTTTCTTCTCCGGCATAACTACTATAGAATTCAGTGGAAATAGCTAAGGGATTTTGACAATCTGACACTCAAATACACACGGTGTTGACACTCTCTACCAAGGTATGACTATGCAGGGAGTGTTTCAATGGTCCGTAAACTTCTGACAACCCGCTAGCCCTAAAAAAATAAGGAGTCCGTGATAATATCCTCAGGGTTTAGGTAATTTTCCATTTTCTAACATTTACCGGTCCGTTTGATTGAAAAGCAATAAAAATGTTTCGGATCAATAAGTATAGCTCTCATCTCATCAACGCGCATCATTTAACATGAATGCGTAATAAGTAACAATCAATTTAAAAGCTAAACACCTTCAATTTCTATATCTAGATCTAGACATTAACATTTCTTGTGTTATCCAATTAAAGGGCGCTTTTCCACTAGACGGCACGTCCACGGCACGTCCACGTCACGTCAACGGCAACGTCACGATAACGTGGCCCTGTTTTTCCACTAGACGATATTGCCGTCGACGGGACGTCGACGGTATCGTAGCCAGTCACCCTCGATTTTCCAGGGCAGTACTGAGTACTGTACTGACACATATTTCAATAAAATTCTCTTTCATAGTCTCGTTAAAAATAAAAAGTTTATGTAACGTATTTTTTATATATTTTACTTTTGCCTTTATGAATTAGATTGGCCCCATCTTAAAATTTCGGTATTAATATACAGGGTGTGGCAAAAGGCAAGGATGTTCTTTTGCTGTAACTTTTTTATTTAATTTGGTTCTGCTTGTAAAATAAGTTTATTTAATTCAACACAATTTATTCCATAAAGTCGAGAAAATAATCTTGGCCAAGTAGCCGCCACCAGAGTTAGCGAAAAGAAGGTTGTTTTGTCACTCTTTCCAGAACTTCGGGTGATAGATTCTCGCATCGCGAGCGGTTTCTGAGGTTTGTGGACATTAAAAACTTCAAAAAAAACCATAAGCAGAATTATAAAATGGTTAAATCGGATGATCTGGCCACCAATGCAAATCACCAAAACGAGTGAAAAAGTGACCCTAAAATGATAATATTATCAACTCTGGCGGCGGCCACTTGGCCGATATCATTTTCGGTGGTGTCACCGCAATGATACAAAATAGCTGTTGGCACGGATGGTATTAACAGGATTCGCAAGTGCTTTGCTTTTGTGAGCTTAGCTTGTTTGGATCGGGATGGAATCAAACTCTTTAGGAGCAGCCGTTAGGCATGATCTCCGCAGAGTGGTCCACCCCGCAAGGGGGAACTTTTCCACGTGTATCCCTGTCGAGATCGTGCAATGTCTAGCGTAAAAGGCTCTAAGGTTCTGATGAATGTCGAACACTTCCGCGTCTGTAAAGTCGAAATTAAGATGAAACAGTGATTAACAAAGAACCAATGCTTTATCTTCATGCCGTCAGTTCTTTTAAGTCGTAATACTACGGATATGATCAAACTATCTATAAAATACTTGTACTTTTAGCATATATTACTATGAAAAGGGATCTTTCCATACATACATACGTACATATAATCACGCCTTTATCCCTAATGGGATAGGCAAAGCTGAAACGACGACCTAAACAAAGGTCGTTCCGCCACGTCTGACAAGTTTTGAAGGTTATTCCAATTCCAGATAGTAGATCTGTATATTGATATAGTGACAGGTTATCAGTCCGTCGTCGTCTAAATTACAATACTGAAACCCTCGACCCTTAGCTGATTTTTACAGCATACCCGGGGGAAGATGCAGCTGGCACATTCTATGTTTTTCTATAACTCCCTGTCCAGCATGGAAGTCTGGGCTCTTACCGATTCGGGAAATATGGTTGGGTAGGAGAGCAATATATTTTTGGCAAAATTTTTAACTATTCAAATAGTAAATTATAATCATAAACCTTAGTACGTACCTATTAAAATTAAAGTTTTTATAACTAAACATATCTTCACAAATGGCAACCCGAAACAACTATCACTGTTTATCAAATTTGACAACGACATGGTATAAAAGTCTGTCGCAACTCCATAAAAAAATAAAAGTCTAGGAAACGGGCAACAAGTTTCATGGCGACTATTTTCATCTCATTCACTTCCTCAGTCTCACTCTTTCTTTCATAAATTCTTTCTGTCTTCGTTTCGCGGTTATGTTTTTTCAGTGACATGTATTGTGTTGACGAAGCATTGTTTACTTGTTTCTCTAATTTTTCTTAATTTGTTTAAAGATAATTTCAGTTAGCAAACAAGTGAAACGTTGTTAGGACTTGTAATTGTCCTTCAGGACTTGTAATAAATTTTTTATCTATCTCTCTTATCTATCTATAATAAACTTTCGGCGTTGTGAAATATGTGACCTAAGGTCAGGAAGAAAAGACGGCATTAAACGCCAATTTTTGGCTAGATTTCCTCTCGATGAAGCCAGATGAGATGATTTTTTATGATTATATCAAATATCAGTCATGATGAACTCCTCTTTAAAGACCGTTTTATCATACTTTTTGTGTTAAGTATGAAATAGCCGGTTCATCTCCATAGTGCGGATTTTTTTTACTTTCATCGATATCGATATTGTTTTCAGATGTAGACTATGGGTCAAAATGGTGCCTACTTTGAGCGGCGCAGGATCACTAACCGGTGCCATTCAATTTCACAAGTACCAAAATAGAAACCAACCAAAATGCAGATTGTGTGAAAATACCAGTCTACTTACAAAAATATTCGGCTCCCGTTAGTAAATAAAGAAAATAAAAAATATGGTCTTGACTTATTTATTGTGTAACCTTTTGTTTTAATGGTGGAGGTATGATATTAAATAAATATTCTTCCACCATTAAAACGAAATCGGGATTTTAAAAATATTTTTCAATGGTAATATAATTCGATATGAACATTGATATCCATATATTCTATGTAGTAGCAGTGGTAGTAGTGCAGCACATCACTATTTTGTTTGTCATGTTGGTAAAATTGACAGTTTACTTGCGTATTGTTGGCCATAGATTTTGTTGCCGGTTTTGACATTTGTGCAGTTTTTTTTTTTCTATGAATGTCCCATCTCTGTATAAATGTAAACAAATCATATTTTTCAGTGTTTTTGTGCATTTAATTAATTTTATTTATAGCCAAATTGTTTTTTATAAAGCAATAATGAATAAAACGATACAGAAAAGTGTGCGAATGATCATACTGTACAGTGTTCAAGCAATGTATGGCAGAATTTCGGATTGATAGATTATTATCTGATTTAGGAGCCGTTTTCAAAAGAACAGCAGATAAAACTGGTGTGTGATCAGTTACAGAGCAATATCTAAGTGCAATAGTAGCATGAAACTTCAAAAAGTGTTCACAATAAATGAATATGTAGTTTATTTTATGTGATTTTGCAGTAAGCAGATGTTATCGATGTTTGTTATCATTATCAATGTGACAACCAAATACATAATGCATTCATCAATACATTTTGGTACTTTATTATTTTTCCTTATCTATATATAAGGGCTTTTTAAATTAAGTACAAATATTTTAAGCGTGGATTTCTTTCATCAAACTGAACAACTTTCCCCACATAGGTCGAAATATGAAAAAAAAAAATTTACACTCCCATACAAATGGTGTCAGCGGCCGGAGTCAATTTGAATGGAAGGGCCTGTTTTTCATATTGAAATTGTTGAAATTTATGGAAAGTTGTTCAGTTTGATGATAGAAATCCACCCTTAAAATATTTGTAGGTACTTAATTTAAAAATACCTTATTATATAAAAGAAGAAACTGACTGACTGACTGACTGACATATCAACGCACAGCCCAAACCGCTGGATCTAGAGACTCCAAATTTGGCATGTACGTTCCTTATGAGGTCTAGGGCGGTGCACTAAGAAAGGATTTTCAAAATTCACCCCCTAAGGGGTTAAATAAGGTGATGGGATTTTGTATGAAAGTCCGTAAGTTTCGAAGTTAGGATCTTAAAATTTTGGTTTTAGGCTAATGATGTAAAATTAATAAACATGTGTTTCAACGATTTTTATAATCAACCCCTGAAGGGGGATGAAGCTGTCTATAAAAAGTCCTCCATTTACAATTTAAAATTCACTTTACTTATGGCTGCAACTTTCTAATTTACTTATTTATACATACATACATACATAAACATACAGTCTTGCCTGTATCCCTAACAACGTAGGCAGAGCATCAGTGAGTAACTAGAAACTTTTACTGCCACTTTCTCCTGTACTTTCTTACTCCAATAAATTAGAAAATACTTATATAGTCACGTCTTTATCCCTTACGGAGTAAGAAGAGCAACAACGGCTTACTGGAAACCGTTTTCGCTACTTTCGTCACTACTTTCTCATTCCAATAAATCAATACATACATAATATTAATATTTATAGTCACGCCTGTATGCCTAACGGGGTAGATAGATTATCAATGGCTTACAAGAAACTTACTGACTACAGTGACTAAACAGAACTTTAATACTAAAAAAATTCAAGCATCAAAACTTGTTTTTTATCACTCTATGAGGAGAATAGAAGAATAAGAATTTGTTCATTGGTGATGCCATATAAAAGACAGTGGCGCCCTCATGTTTGCGAACCTCTAAGTTGTAGAAATGTCGTAGGATGATTTGATAATTCGAATTTTCCCAATTACTCTACAAAATCCAATAATCAAGATTATTTTAAACTGCCGAAACTGGAATAATTAGACAATAATGAAAATAAAGGGCCAACAGCATGAATGAACACAAAAATCATTCACCCCTTTTAATTGTATAGATTTATTGTATGTATTTATTATGAATGCTATAAATTAATATAAATATGAATCTTGAACTGACAAGATCAAAATAAGTTCGTCTATTCTATAGGTATACCTACTGCCATCCCTTTCTAAGCGCTTATATATTTTCACTGGGACTTATTTACAGAATCGGCACCGTTTTATAATATTATCCAAGTTTGCATAATATCCTATCGTATAGGGCTATCGTAAAAATTCAAAATTTGAAAAAAAAAAACAGTCAGTGACTAATCATCTGTAGAATCACACATAAAAAAAAAACATTATGCCTGCCTAGGGTTATCGCGAAAATTCGAATTATGGATTCATCCTACAACATACACCGGCGACGGTATCGTGACGATACCGGTGGGAATCACTGCCATGCCGTTGACGTGCCGGTGCCGTGCCGTCAAGTGGAAAAGCGTGTCATATAATTTGATTGATTTTCATACATTATCTCTTCCACGGTATCGTCGACGATAACGTGCCGTTGCCGTTGCCGTTGACGTGCCGTCTAGTGGAAAAGCGCCCAATGGCGGTAATTACACAGGGCTCAGTCGGTAATGGATGTATGCGCTGGCGCTGGTACACTCATCTGCAATAATACAGACCTGTATAGACCTGTACCTGAAGCGAAATATCTAAAGTAAAACGAAACACCGCTTCGCTTTATTGTCTAGACTAGACCATTTGGTAGAGTCTCCAAATCATTGATTAATCTCTCAATCACCAAATACCACTGCATAGATTCTGGTTTTCAGAAAATTCTATTTCAGAAACTTTTATTTCTTTTTCAGAAAATTCTAAAAACCATAATCTATGCAGTGGAATTTGGTGATTGAGAAATTATTAATGAAGGAGACTCTTCGTACCTATATAATACTCGACCGAGTATTTTCTAAATATGATGAATAACACTTTTTTTGTTTGTCTAGTATATTTTGTAGGTACCTTACCTACTTATCTCTTACAAAATCTTCAAAATTATTCAATGCTTTTGCAGTTGCAGTACCTATTACGTATATTCTGACCTTGTTCTGCTATTTCTTATAAATAGAGCTAGGCACCTATGCCTTTCCTAATTACCTAACTTTATTACCCTTACAACCTTTATCTCAAGTTTACTGTACATCTCTTGCAATCTACAGGCCAAGCTACCGAACTTACTTCAACAATCGACTCTATTCCAACAGAATAAGGCATGAAGTACATGGCTGTTATTTACCAGTAGGCCTGGTGGTCTAACGAATGCAACAAATTGGTTGATTGATATTATTAGAGACAGTTTTGTTATTGTCTACACTTGCACTATAATTGCAACAATTATTGGAATTGATGATTACTTCTGAATTATGGTTTATTTTATTAAAATTGAACATGACATTATGTAATTATAAAACTGTTTTCTATGAACGAATCAAGAGATTTGAAACCTAAAATTTTTTTCACTAGGTATGTATGTTTTGATTGGCTTGTGGCCCAAAACAGTTTTTTTTTTCTAATATGATTTTAAGACCAAAAATCTCCTCAATTGATGGAAAATTGCCACAAATTGCATACCTACAGCATCGACTTATTTTATTGCAATGCAAATATCAAACAGGAAACATTTTTATATCATGTTGCAACCGGTGTGTTGCATATTTTGTTGATAATATTCCTGCAAGATATTTTACCTGTTTCCCCATACTCATACTCAGACGAATAACACACGTCAATATTATTTATGGACTTGTTGAATTAATTTGCAGCTTCAAAATTTATTGGTAGTTTCATAAACGGTACAAGAAATTGTGAATTTTAATGTAATTAGTTAAAACAAGTCGGTACGTATATGTATGTGTGTGATCGGTATTGAAGTATTGATGTGTAACGTGAAGACACTGATTGTATGAAATTGATAAATCGAGTTTGAATTGGTACATAATAATTCTGAGGTAAAAAATATATATATGCATTGGGCATACTAGTACTTAAAATGTACCGTTCTGTAAGTATATGCTCTTAACAAATGAATATTCATATTATTTATCCATTTAGTGCTTTTTACATTCATACTCAGTAACAATATAACAATTTATTTGTGTACTTATCTAATTAAAGAAGCCTGAAGCAATATCCAGTCAGTCAGTAGCATAATTAAACTTTACAACTAAACTTTAACTTGTATTATTTTACTATTTCAAAAAGTGCTAAAACTAATGTCCGAGGTACGAAAACAATCCATTGCGTCCCCCACTCATAACTAGCTAATATGATCAACCACATCAGACGTTATACCTTAGTATACTCTATGGCCTTATCATATGGGGTAATATCACATTTGAAGGTGGAATAGTGCGCTTAGTGGACTGTACAAGTGAGTAATAACATCAAGCATGCCGCTAATGCGCATGACCTTTGGTTTTTTAATGCTGCATTTTTTTCGCCATATAAAGTCACCTGTCGCAGACCCCGTGTGGTCTGCGCGTGCGCCGATAGCAGATACCACTAATTTATCGATAACATCCTAGAAATATTAAAGTTGTGATGGCTGAGGAATTTTGAAAATTCCCTGCGAACAGCAAAACAGGCTACTGTTGTTGTATGCAGTTGTATAAGCCTTTAAGTACCTACGTGCACTTGTTGGAAAGGAATTTTGAAAATTTTAATCCTTTTACCGCGTGCTCCAATTTTAAACAAACCCCAATCTTAGATCGACTAGAGTTTGTGAGGGTCTGTGTACAAATTGAAGCGTAGATATATTTGTAAGTCGCTTTTTGTGGCTAGAAGACATAAGAATTAAACAATCTGATGAAGACCCGTAGAAATCCGTTCAAAGAAAACCGCTTTATTATTTATATAAATCATAATATGCATTGCTTCACTTCCATATCACAAGTAAGCTAGACAGTGCTGCAAAAAAAAAAAAACACCTCCATCAGATCAATTATTATTGAAACAGTGAATTATAGGCTGATTACATGCAAACATAAAATCACGCACTCTCTGATAACGAGATTCACAGAGCGTCAAAGGAAATTGACAGGTTGTCAGTTTTGTCAGTTCATCTCTAAAATTAAGTTATCTGATCCTCATACAGTCTAAATAAAGTCTATGTTTACGCCACTGTAGTACCGTCCCAACAAATTTCCGATTTCAACAATCTTTTGCTTTGATACCATTATGTACTCCAGAAAATTTCACCGTTTCGTGCAAATTGCCAGCACAATAAGTAGTTTGCGTGGAAATAACAATGTTATTTATATCTCACGCCGATCACCGATCAGGTTGCCATCCATCAGTCATGCGCAGACGCATCCAATCGCCGTTTTTCGCGCTGTTTCGTGACGTCACATTCGCCTATAAATCAGCTTGCTCATTGTTTCAACGCAGGGCTGTCGGATAAATTACTAGTGCAATGTTATTGAAATGTTACACTTATATTCAGGCTTGTCTATGTGCTAATTACGGTGGAATGTGGTTTGCATTAACTTCCTGTATAATTTCTTGAGGGTGGAGAAGATCTATGACCTTTGTAACATGTGAAGGAAATAGGTGTCTTGTTTGTACATTATACTTTGTATGTTCAAACATCCGACAGCATATTATTATTCTTTTTTAGAAATATTGGCTAAATAAGGATTTTTGTATTACATTACAAAACCTTTATATTGTAAACGTCAACATCAAATTTGTAATTGTCATCTGACCATTGGGCTGGCGGTCAGCCTATACACAGTGGGGGCAATTTGTATGCGCACAAAATCACTAAATCTTGACTAAAGTCGTTACTTACCTGTAATTTTCTATCATGAGAGAATAGAAAGAGACGGCATCAATTCTAGTCAAGATTTAGTTAAGTTGTGTCCTCAAGGAATCGGTACCATTGTATTCTAAGTTTTTCTTGACTATTACATCCATGTTTACGTTAGCAATCTTCTAATCTAAGGTGGGTCTATAAAATCCGTAAAAACACCTTGCCAGCCCTATAAAATTGCTCATCAAGAATCAAGAGTGATGTGCGAAAAGAGTTATCGTTCGTGTACCGGTGTGAGAACACTCATTTTTGCTATTGATGGTAATTTCGACCTATAAATCACTGCTTCGTTGCATCCGATTGACCTGCGCAGCTGATGGTGGGGTTTTTGCAGCACTGTCTGGTTTACTTATGGTATCAAGCCATGCAAATCATGGTCTGTTTATGAGAGATGGTGATTATGTAGCCAAGTGTTGCAGATAACAAAATGAAGATGGCTGATCAGACATCATCAAGAAAGTTTACAAAAAGTTTGCACGCTGATATGAAAGCATTGAATAATAATTTGGAGTGTACCAACTGGATGAATCTCTCCTAAAAATATTTCCGATGTTTTATTTTAGGACGTTAATTCTCGCACGAAATTGACTCCACTACTAGAGTAGAAACTTGCGATAAGTTTCGGGGTTTCGGGTCACTTTACCTTACTATTTGCAAACATCTGCCAACTACACAATACCTGCAGCCCACATACCTCCGATCATTACTTACTGTCTGTTCAACCCACATCATTAGCCCCTTTCTATCTTCATCAGAAATTGACTCGACACTAATAACAGCCGTATCTGTATTAAGGTTAGGCTGCATAAGGCAGCGTTTGACTGTATAAGCACGGTAAGACAACAGAACTGGTCTTAACTGTGCAAGATAGTTCACCTTTTAGGTGACAAATCTTGGTGAATCAATTTGGCTTCTTCTTTTTCCCGGCCTACCCTACACCATTTTCGCGGTATTCGCCATCCGCTTGTGGGATATCTTTCTCTTCCATATCCGCTTTTGGAGCGTGAACACCAATTTTACCACCTTGCTTGTGATTGATAACTTTCACTCACGGCTTCAGTGACACTACACACTCCCCCGAATGCTTTGTGTCTGCGTCTTTACCTCTGCTTGTTTTACCGTGAGATAGTCGTCGCGCCCGGCTGCGCTTGCGACTGTCACCCGCGCGGAACTACCGTCATTTAGCTGTCAATCAAACGCGGAGAGAATTGACGTGGAGTTTCTTGCTGCAGCCGGTAGAGGGTGGTGTTAGAAGACAGACTGATTACTGATTAATATTCCCATGAAATGTTTTATGGTTTAAAGGAATGCGCAGAAAAAAAAACCTATAATAAACGTATCAATGATTGTAATAAAAACAACTGCAACATCATAAGTACAACTTAGTTACTTTGTAGCATGAAAATATACGTTTTTTGTTTGCCATGGGGTTCCACTTTACTGTAGTCTATCTATGCCAAAGATGAACAAGGTAGATAGAATTTTCTAAGAATTTTCGGAGCACAGCAAGCTGCTAAGTCCGCTGAACAAAACCTAGCTCCTGTACCTGTATGTACCTGTGTAATTTTTTTGTAGTATTACCTATTTTGAAGATTTCCATTGGATTGAAACTCTTTTCCGTACCAAATGAATGAAATATCAGTGATTTTGTTAAAAAGAAAGAAATCTCGTAGCGGATAAGTAGCTGAGCATTTTTATCACTAAGGTATCTCGATATACAGAATTAAATCAGTTTACCAAGCAACCTCGAAAGCTTCTCTGTCTTAAATGCGGATATAAATTCCCCGCTAAATGGATAGAAGAAGTCGGTCGTATTGTTTTCCGATACCATTTAGCGGGAACTTGCAGTGTTTAAACTGAAAGTGGGTCGCGGGTTGCGGGGTCAACGCGTCGAGTGATCTGTGGACAACACGGGTGACGGATTCACTCCTGTATTCCTTATAGGGTAGGCAGAGCAGGCAATGTTTCGTCTTCATTCCGGCTCTACTTCAGATGCGGAAGTGTCTGCATGATGAGCAAAGCACTCGCAAACCAGCTGGTTTGCGAGTGCTTTGCTCTTGTACTTAATTATTATGTTGTTTCAATTTTCACGGTGGTAGGTACGAGTTTATTCCCATTAGGTTTTAAAATAATTTGAAATGTTAAGAACACATCAAATTACAGCTATTCTAAAAGCCCATATCAACCTCAATCGCAGTACTTAGCCATTTCTAACTTGCACTATTTTGACCATAAGCCGAAAGTAGGTCAACCATTTTCCCATGAGGTCACAGAATATCTCGATCTATGCAGAGTGGCCATGACCAGTCCGTTGAAAGTTGGGAAATAGGAGCCTTAAGCCTTAAGGCTCGTTCTTTTGAAAACAGTAGATAGTAGAAATAGCACAACTGCCAGTTAGTATAGCTCTATGATTTTCCCACTGGAATAAGAACTTAGTAGGTATTTGTGTATTATTCTGTATTACCAGTACCTACCAATTGGGTACTTGACTGGGTAGCTTAAAAAATTCAAAACGTTTATACTTAAAACTAATGGCTAAAAATATTGTGGATTTCATTCATCATTAAAAAAAAATGCACATTTAGATTTTAATAATCGAATTCAAAGTATATAAGTTATTGATTTGATTAGTCAATATTTACTAAAATGTGACGTCATAATTTACTATTTTCATACAAAAAAGCGTTTTTGACATTTCATAAAAAGTTGCTGATTTGACTAGTTGGAAAGTAGCCAATTCATGAAACTAAGAAAGTTACATACACATTTCCACACTATAATACACAGAAAGAGCCTTAAGCCCAGCAGGTTGATAACTTAAAGCCTATGAAGTCGGTCTCAAGTTACATGCAAGTCTGTCACGCTAGGTTATCTATCTTCAAGTTATAATCCTCGGCAAGGTGGACGGGAGGTCATTTGACTGATGGCTGCGCTTTTGCATAACCACTGCCTAGGCGGCGAAAGGAGAGTCTTTAGAAAAAACCTTAAACCTTTCTCTTAGGTGTAGATGTATTCTGCCCATTTATTTAGATATCTTACATTATCATTACGCTTGATCTATTAGCGCCTCGGTGTCCATTGAAGTCTCGACGTATTCGAGTTAATATGAAGTCTAGCTACAAGTAATGGTGAAACTTGAGTAGATGAATTATGGAATTATGAATTATTTGTGACACATTGCAGAGCAAAACACATTTGACGAAGAACTCGACTTATAAACAACATTTTATTAAAGTTATCTAAGGTCCTCCTGCAAAAACGTCAGGAGAAACGATCTTCTTGGTAGGCTTGATAAAAATAAGGCTTTCGACCACCTTTGGTATGCGTCGCAAAACAGATTGCTGGATTCTGTTGTGTGGTAATTATCTTTTATCTTTCGGGTGACCTCGCATTATAGCTGACTCTCCGTGACTTCTGGCCTACAATAGAGACAAAAGTAAACCCCTAAATCCCTTGCAAAGAAAGAAAATTCTTCTCTGCATGTATGTTGTTTCAAGCTAGCCCTGCGCCTGCGCCGGTGGCCTAACACAAGCACTAACATAGCACTATCTCACACGGAAGCGTCACGCGGTAATTGTGTTACTCATCAATCTACCGCCGCTTACATTCTAAACCTACCTAGATCTTAGTAGATGCGCGGATGTGGCAATTCTCTTTGATCCAATCTTCCCTACTTACTTGGATGCTATTTCTTGCTAGATCAAAGTGATACAGTAATTTCAAATCCCCGAATCAGCATTGTGTGATTACCAAGAAACTGTCAGATAGGTTCGTAGATATTGATGTAGTCTTTACAGAAATCTGCAATGCCTTTAAAATGTGTCATGCGTAGTGAAAATTATTGCTCTGAAATAGATGACTCCGCTACTTTGCTTATTCTGTAAATCAAGGTTGTAGTGTCAATGTTGCCATGTCCACCAGGTTTCTACACTTCACATTAGTCGCGGCGTGCGGCACAAGGTAATTAATAGCCGTTGGTTCTCGCCGATTGATGTACTAGTGAGACTAGTGATTGCTGCCGGCTTTCGCTGACCTCTGCTGGAAGTACTGGGACGAGTACTGGAAGCTAGATAGTCGCATCGAGTAGTGGAGTTATTAGATATTTCCACAAAATGATTTTTATTGTACAAAAAAACATAATTATGTTCATTTTAGAGTATAATGTTACGCTTATGCCACGAGAGGTAGAGCGTCAAAGGTTTCAAAAAACGTAGTTTTTGCCAAAGCCGATTCTGCTGCAAAGCGACCAGGTTGTCAAACCAGATTATAACGAAAAAAAAAACGCAAAAATCTCGGCTTCTTTTGATGGCTTTTGGCTTTTACAGCATGGCGAAGAAAACCCAGTTCTTATTTGAAAGTTTGAATATTTCCACGTAGGGTTTACAACTCGCTATGTAATCTCGGGAAAAGCTAATCAATAGGCGAGGCTCCCGATTGATGCACTAGTGATCGCCACTGGCTTTCCATGACCCCAGGGCGAGTAGACCTCACAACTACCGACTACTACTTAGCCAGTATAGCTACTACCTAATTAGTAGTCGGTAGTAGCTACTACAGAGTAAGTACATAATAGTACTGCTAGTAAGCTACTTACGGAATTGCAAGGTTGTTACCGTGATGCTGATTTCATTTGATCTGTAATTGTACAGAAGGCATCGTTAGATGATTTGCCTTGGAAGTGGCTCTACATGAGTTCGTTAAAGTTTATGTACTCAACAATTCCTATGTTATTTATCTTTTCTTTTTTGTCAGATTAGTTTTAAATATTTAAACGGAACTGAACGTTTGCCTTATAAACTGCATTTTCTTCCTATTTTCTTTGATCGACAAAGTTCACTGAGGTCCTACCGCCATATTTCTTTTATCCTAGATACGGAAATTACCATTTATCGAGTTGTCCAACCAATCTTCTTGAGTGGTCACTGGATCGGAAGGACAAAACACTTTTACTTTTACACACATTCAATCTATTTTTGGCACAATTTATAAATTGGGACATTTTCGAATCTTTGCAAAACATGACGAAAATAAATGAATATCAAAAATATAAACAACTTCAAACCAATTTAACGCAAAATGTATCTTAAAGATTTTCTATTTTTGTTTTCTCAAACCAATACAAACTAATAAAGACAGCTTTTGGATGTTAAAGCTGCCTTCATACACGACAAGTTACGAGTGAAACTCTCACGACTCCGTCAATAAGCTAAACAAAGATACCAACTGTCGTTCCAATAAGAAATAAGCCAAAATTCCCTGTGAAAAATAAGAAATATTCGGCAAGTTTCCCTAATAAAGAAAAGAGAACAGTTCGCAAGATATAACGCGGCGTCTTCGTGAGTTCTCGCCAGCGCCGGATCGAAACACATTTTATATAAACGATGACGTAAATACTCATTTGCAAGAACAATATCCGATATTGAGTGAGGCCTGTCTTGCGAAAGAATACACTGCGGACCAGAAAAAAGGACCAATATAAAAACAGACGTATGGCGCGTAGGTACGAAACCTTTTCAAAGGCAATTTTCTTCACTCCACTTGCTTTATTTGAAAACTATACCGTTTTGGCGCAATTTATTAGATTTCGTCTTGAATAAACACGAAAAGTAAATGTAAGTTTCGCTAGAAATGTATATGAAGCGAATGTTTAAGTAAAGTGAGTTCTACTTCATTTCACATTCATGAGCTGCTTTTATCTAAACTGGGGAAAATATTTAGTATCTGAGTACTAGTTTTGACTAGTTTGTGCTTATCATATCGTCACTTGTTATAAAAATGCAGCGCGAAGATTATTCAGAAGTTGGATTAACGACAAAGTCAAATCTAGATTCATTTAAATGCAAGGGCTTCTCATAGATTAGAGATAAACAGCTTTATGACACAGCATTTTTATAGTCATTTTCTTTTACAGTTACTACAAATATTATTATTTAGCATTAGTTTACACTGGAAATTGACACGACGCACTCTTTTCAAAGGGTGTGACAGGTACAATTTAGAACTCTATTTACCTACGATGTAAAAGCGGCAGAATAAAATTAGATCCAGACGCATGAAGATTCAATCAGCTACGCGCCGCGTCGCGTCTTTTCCCGGTGTGAAATGGCCAGGGGAAACTTCATGTAATAAAATTGGGTGTTTTATCACCAATTCTGCAGCACCGAACCGATCACACGGTATCGCCGTCATTCCTAGCTCTTTATGACATCCACTAGTCCCTCAAAGGCGTTTTGGCGGGCGACCAACAACGGCAACAAATCCATTGTAGACTTCGCTACTGTAGTTACTGGTATACCACAGAATATACAGGGTGTAGACGATGTCCCATAAACGAAAGAAGTTGGTCAGTCATTGAAACTGAACACCTTCCAGAAAGAAGAGAATGAAAAATAAAATTACTTCCTCTTATGAAATTGTCTGATCGAAGTGGAAGTTTTGTATGGGGAAATTAATTTATTTGTAATTGGTAATAGGTGTTCAGTTTCGTTAACTGAGTCCCTCCTTTCAGTTTGCGAGACCCTGTCTTTTACACCCTGTATAAAACAAGCGGTTATACTTCCGTTGTCCGCCAGTGCCCGACTCATGTTTATTCACTGCCCCCGATATATTTATCGGTTTGCATCCTACGTTCCGTTCTACGTGGAATTTGGTATACGGCCCCCACTCAAAATTTGTCTTACACTTTACAGCTGTATGCAGATGAGGCGCTTCCCAGTTTTTGGGAACGGAACGGGATTAAGTTTCGGTCGTTTCGGTTAGTGTATTGAGGATGTACAGGCTGTTAAAGGGGTTAGGAATTACTGGTTTGTATTGGAAACCTCTTGCTGACTTCTCACATTTAATTACTATATCTATCTCCATGATATTACTAATTGAATAAGTCTGAAGAAATTGTTATTAGACATGACGCAGAAATTCTTCTTTGAGATTGTACGTAATAATAAGTCATTTGGGTAAGTAATTTTTAGTTTCTGTAGAGGGGGCAAGGATTATCTATCCTCGTCAGACTCAAACGTCAGACTGATAGACATAGGTACTGAAATCAGCATTTCTTGGACCTCCCACTAAGAATTTATGCAATGACAGGATGCGCTGCAAAATATTTTGATCTAGGTAAGTTCGTGGAAAATATGGTTCAGTTTTATGAGTACATAGATACCCAGAAAGCATCTTTAAAATATTTGCACTTAATTTAAAATATAACAGCAAGTTTAGTAAAGTCTCACTTCACAAGATTATGATAAAGGATATATCTCAGCTCAGCAGCTTATTTCACAAAGACCATAATTATCTCTCATTCCCTCAGTAACCGGAGCCTTACGATTTGTGTCTCCCTCTCCCATTAGAAGGGAATAAAAATGCGAATCTTCAACTCAGTTTCGATTGACGGACGATTATTACGGACATAATGGCACAGGCTCAAGCTGCGAAGAGGACGAAGTGGGAAACTGGAGATATGTCAGGATGTTCAGCGTTTTAAGGCATTAACCGGGGTATTGCTTTTTTCGCTGTACTTAGCATGTTTTTATGAAATTATTCATCAGACTCTTGTTTAGGCTAGTGATCGAGATGTAGCTAGTTTACCTAGAAACAATCATCCTTCCAGTGCGTCTTTCCACAAAATAATAATCTTTTTACCGATATACTTATGTAAAAATGTAACATCATACTTATTTTGTATCATATAACTTTGACGGGGTACAATTTACGGGATATGATTTAGAAAAAAGAATCAAGCAGTGAAAATAAATCTGAAATTGTGGAATTTCTGCAAATATTTTCGAGGCGAAGTTTTTTTAATGCCGTTTCAGAGTAATTCTTTTGTCCTCTTTCCTGTATATTGGAGGTAACGTATCTCCAGTGTTTGTTTATCACACACAGACAGAACTCATAATTATCAGTGTTTATTACAAGTTTTTGCGAGATAAACCCTGCATTACTAATATTAACCAAGGGTTTGCGATCAATAAACTCATTAAATGAAATTATTCTTACTTTTATGGAAGAATTGCCATTAATATTGGTAGCTATTATGGAACAGAAATATAGCAAGGAGGTAATTTATATTAAAAGGTAATTGATTAAACAAAAAACGCTGTATTTTACAAAGAACTCATGCCGCCATGATGACGAATAAGTTGGTAAAAAGGGTAATGAAAAATTGTGATGACTTTTCGTTTGTAGCTATTTAGTAACTGCATAAAGAAAAGTTTATGTTGTTTAAGTGAAGTGGAACCTCCTATTTAATTACCGGCAATTTCCTGTAGCCTATTTCTAATAATACTTAGGCTCGTATTTATAAAGCGATCTCAAGATTGAGAGCAATATTGAGTGCGGATTTGACAGGTAATTTTGTACTGGAATGACATTTCTGATACGCACTCAAACTCGCTGTCACTCTTGAGAGCTGATTATAAATACGGGCCTTACTTATTTCATAAAATTAGCTCAGTTTAAGAACACATTAAATTTTTAGGGAAGGCTGTTACACATTTTCAGACGTCCTGTATAAAAAAAAATACAAAAAGAGACCAAAAAATATCATGAATTTTTTTTTAGTATAGAGCATGTAATTTGTTGGATCATAAGCACTTTTCGTCACGGCCTTTATAGACCAAAAATGCTACCTATTAATTTTCATTCTCATATTTAACTTTACATGGGTGTTAAAATCGACACCTAGTAATAATGAGACGGTTAAGTATGGCAACATTATTATAGTTAATTATTGACTTTCAGCTGTTATTAAGTAATTTTTGCGTTAAGTACAAATAGACAATAAGTGATGGGTGTTACTATTAATTGTTCAGGGATAAGAACGTCAGTTAAGTCGTAAAAAATTATGTAATTATTTTATTTATATTTTATAATTTAAGTTTTTTAAGTTTGTTTTATTTTTAAATCTAAAATTTGTTTCTTTGATACTATCCCTTATTTATACTTATACCTACTGAGAGACAGTATAAAACTATGACGTAAAAAAATCCCAGAACTTAAACATAAATATTGAACCCATGGGCAAAGGGAAAAGCTTATATAGCTAGGAAAACGCTTATAATATCATTGTTGAAAGTTGAGTCAAAAATCGCCTAAACATTTTCAGTCTCAGAAAGTAGGTAGTACAAGAAATAATTTCGAATGAGTGGAACAGAAAAAGAGTGGAACTCTCTACCTGCGTCTGTGTTTTTGAATGCATACAACCCTCAACACACAAAGTTAGAGTGAACAGGCGTCTTCTGGGTGAGCTCGCTCCATCGTCGACTTCGTCCCTGTCGCTTCCGACCTAGACTGGAGTCAAGAGCAAACCCATAAAAAAAAAGACTCTTTATGGAGGTATTTATAGAGTTTGACACGGTATTAAATTAAGTATAGCTTGGAATTTGAAAACCTACAAATTTTTGAAAAAAATACACGTAGAGTCATCATCATCAACTTTCCACTAGGTAAAAATTAACAATTTCAACCACAGATAAGACTCCAACCCAACACTTGCAGTTTTGCTCCTGTCCTTGACATTTGGGCGTGTGAACGACCGGCTTCGAACCGCACTTTCATTCATAAATCGACTCAATGGACGCGCCTACGCCACCTTACCTGCGCCCGCGCAAGTGCGCTGTATGAGCTGGTATCGAATAATAGTGCAGATTGTATAAAAAAAGCTAATAAATATCTGCTTTGCTACCAAAGTGTTATCACGTTAAGGTAGAACTTCAAGTAGGTAATAATCCTAGAAATGATATCAGTTTCATAATGACAAATCGTAGTCCACCCACTTTTATTCAAGGCAACGGATTCGATTAGGTACAGCCAGGTTTAGGTCCAGCCTAGCTAATCTGTAATTATCTAGACATTGGCTAACGAGGGCATAAAGGTGTGCATATAGAGGGTTAAAAGAAATCATGCATTACCTACTTTATATTTCGATTTAGGTAAATTGTGTTTAATATATCTTCTTTTTCTGCCTAGCATTTTCCCAGTCAATACTGAGTTGCGCTTTCCGGCTTTTTCTACTCCACTTTGCCCTTACAAGATACTTAAGTTACAAGATACCATTAAAAAAAGCATTCATTCTTCATCATTTTATTAAATACTCAATTTTGGAACTCTACGCCAAATAATAATTTAATTTTATGAGACCCTATTTAATACAAGATCTGCGCAGAGGCATCGCATCGTCCATCATACAGTAGATTCCTTACCCTCATGTTATGTTATTGAACAGTGGTTCTCAAACTTGTGTCTTGCATTTATTTGCATTGTTTTCTCATATTGACAAGAGCATGTTTGTTTATGATTTGTACAATTTCTTTAACTCAAGACCAAGGGATTCACGTGGTACGAAGCCAAGAGACAGGCACAAGATCGGGGAGAATGGAAAAGGTCGTGAAGGCCCTGTGTAAGTACCAGTGGGCAGTTTTTTTTTCAATTACAATCAATCGCTGAAACCTTTCTGTTTAGCTGGTCGTAGCTTTGTATGAATAACATTTTCTTGTCACACCTACCAGTGGGATTTGAAACCTCGATCGTCGTTTGTTTGACGTTATCTGACTTTATGACTAGGTGCCTAGTTTTAAACATAAATTCAGGCTCTCGAAATTAAATTAGCCAAGTAACCATAAAATTAAGTTTTTATTCGTTCCTGTCAATCCAGAACTTTGAGCACCGCCACCCAAAACAGTCAATTACAGGTCTTCATAGTAGGTGCGTGCGAAGACCATATTTATTATCTGTGCCATGAAGAAGGGTACATCGGTACATGGTAATTAAAAGTATGGCTGGTGCAGTTGGATCCACGCGTAGTTAGACCCAATGAATAGTATTGCCAATGTAGGGGGAATTACTCAAAATGAGGCATATATACTTTACGTACAATATGGTAATATAGAACGTCTCAGTGCTTTTTCAGAGCTCAAGTAAAAGCACGCCCAATATTTTTAATTAAAATCAGGTCGTTGTTCGACTCGAAAATCCACTCGCTAAGAAGAAGAAGAATTAAAATATCTTTGATACCACAGGAGCATAAAACTTCTTCATTTGAATAAATAAAAATACAATCTTTGATTAAAATATCTATTCAACAATCAAAAGCCAAAACAGCGTGTGTTAGGTATGTTACGATTCTTTTATCTGACTCTATTTAAACTTGATTCTACATACCTAGTAACGTTCTGAAACGGAAAGCGAAAAATTTTATTTAGTCGTTGTCGCTCTTCCTAGTCTAAAGGGATTTGGGCTTGATTGTGTGTACCTAATAGATGATGCACTGATGACATTTTCTCCCATTTATTAGTTTAAGTATTATGGCAACCCTGCTGGCGACATGCAACTGCGTCCTAGCGAATACTTCCTGCGTCCTATGACATAAAGTTGAACTATGGCACAGAGTATACCGTGGTGCTACGAGAACTGTAACTAACTATTAATGCGTTTATCGAAGGAAATGTGGACAGCCGTGAGAAGGAAAAAGGTGAGGACTAACTCGCGTGACAAGTGTCGGGGTTAGTACAACTTCTAGTTTCATTTACAATACAAATAAATACAAATACGAGTACACAGATGAGGACATTTCGTTTTAGATTCATTTATTTCACTAGACTAGACTGGACTTCTCCCATCGATCGATAGAAAAACATAGAATTTACCAGCTGGTTCTCTTTCACTCTACACTGTTGAAATCAGAATGAGGGCTTTAGTGACGAGCTCGATCTTGTTCGTTCTCATCCTTTTGACATTGGCAGTCCGAAATAACTTTTGCATCTTCTTTGATTGACTTTTTTACGACTACAATCAACGACGTATCTTTTACGATTGATTGACAAGCGCATGCTTATTACTGTTGCAAAATTGGTCCGAAATAGTCGGCGCCGGAGCGTCCAACGGCCGCGCAGTGCGAGAAAAACGGTGCGCGCGCCATAGTGTGTAATTTGTAGCCATAAAGCGGCCTCGCCGTGATGACAGATCCATCGCGCCCGTCCGCGAAAATTACCGATTTTATGACCCGAAATTACATATACTCATCATCGTTTTACCACTACAATTCAAATCGTCACAGCAAACGGAACTTTATTCCTATAGTGATAAAAGCGAAGGGAGTAAAGTTGAGTGGTAAATAAACTTGGGCGCTTGCGCACGTTTTGTGAAAGACAGCTGAGTGATGGCTGATGGATAAGTTTTGTTTGTTTGTTTGTATCCGTCTGGACTGTAGGGTCAACGGATTAAATTGCTAGGGTCTAAGACTCCGTTAAGATGCTGGTTGTATCATGTTGTTTGGGATTTTGTTCCACTGGTGGTGTAATCTGCCAGATATTGAAAGAAAATCATCTCAGTATTTCATATCAAACTGAGTTATTATTATGTTTGTTTTTTGGAACAATTCCATCTCGGCCTCAGAATGCCGGTTTTCCGATGTTACGGGCATTATTATTATTAACAAACGTCCCTTTCTTAAATGGGAAAAAACACCTTTCTCGTAAAATCCATTTTGAATAAAAACGATTCTTTTTCTTCGAGATAGGGTTCGAGTATCATTGTAATTTGCACCAGACAGCTCTGTTCTATCTTGTTAAAATTCACATTCTGGACCTGCTTTTCTTTTGCAAGTGGCCGTTGCTCGTCCTCTTCCTCCTTCCTCGTCGGTCAGGGATGTTTACGACATTTTTGATATTAGGTGACTCTCTTCAAGTTTGGATCTAGCTGTACCTGCGCAGTCTCACAAAGGAGACCAGACTATTATGTCTTCTTTACGGTGGTTACTCTTCTTCAGTTTTTCTATAAACGTTTAAACATTATTACTAGTAAATATTTAGAAAAATATACTCAACGTATAAACAAAGGTGTTTTATTAAAGCGTATTTAAAACACCTAATTAAAGAACTTTAGTATAAAATCCGAACCGAACCCATCAGGAGCACAATTTTTACGACTCTAAAGTCATTGACCCGTCAACCCTTTCGCTGCCGGGAGATTAAGCCGCAATTAAGTCCGCCCGGACACTTGTCACTCGAGCGCATAAAGTGTCTACATTACGTCTGTCGATCCGATTTTAAAAAGGTAGCGCGGTAGGTAGTGATGGGATGTTTAAAAAACAACTTATTCATTTGCGGTAAAAAAAAATACTTACTCATGTTTAAAGGTAATAATTTAATATTACTTAAGTCTAACAACGTTTCTTAGCATCAAATAAAATTAAAATAACTTATTAAAAAGTAAAATATTTCCGTTAATATGCAAAATTATATTCAAACTTGATATAATCATATTAATTTTAATTACTTCAGTAATTAGTACAGGTACGTTAAGTCATTTAGCATCATACTAAAACCTACTTATTAATTTGTGTAATAAAATAACAGGTATTCTACATTCTTAACTCAAATAAAACCTAAGTAGTTCAAAAGTTTAAAAATTGTAAGAATGAAAAAAAAAAAAAAAACTATAAGCACTTGATCTAACTATTTTTTTTTAAATTCTGCGTTTTTTGGTAGCTGTGGTTAAAAACGTGGTTATTGTGGTGCTGTATTTTTATGAGGAGTTCAGATGATGTATAAGTATATATGCTTACATCTAAAGGAAACGATTATAATAAATAAATATATTTGATTTTCAGTTGAGGAATTTAAACGTGTTCACTTCGATGAAATATGTGCGTGCAAAGTGAATCAATGAGTCAGTTCAACTCCAAATTCTACGCCCGTCTCTACATGGCTGATCAGATCATATAAAAACGATAGTTTAGTGCTAAAGGGGTATCGAGTGAATGCAATTTGAACGATATATTGGAATAGAGGGTTCATTCTCTCGATACCACGGATTTATCATTTTAGTTAAATTTTATTTTATGGATTTTGAGCTTGTTATTCTTTATGTTGGTAGGTAGTTAGGTACAGATACAGATTGCACATGTACCTATATATTATTATAAATGTGACATAATATAAAATAAAAAAAGTGGAGTAAAATTCAGTTTATTAAAGTTTAGTTCATTTCGCTATAACAAGTCTTCTTCTCATAAATTTGAAGGTAATAAATAATACAAAAAATTGTTGTGTAATAAATATTTGCAGGAATAATGATTACTCAAAGACAAGCTCTAGGTAGTTCTAGTTTCTATGTAGAGTCATAATGGGTCAAATTGCTAATTGGTACCTACTCGAAAGACATGTTTTGTAAGACTGGATGATACTTCTTATATTTTCTCATATCATTTATGATATAATAAAGTACAATTTAA
The DNA here is from genome assembly GCA_029255725.1 of Scrobipalpa atriplicella. Classification (NCBI taxonomy): domain Eukaryota; kingdom Metazoa; phylum Arthropoda; class Insecta; order Lepidoptera; family Gelechiidae; genus Scrobipalpa; species Scrobipalpa atriplicella. The sequence goes on along the minus strand of JARACY010001358.1, from coordinate 9,752 downwards.
GATAGGTATCTTATCGATAAAATAATGCCCATTTTTTATTGCATTAAACTTTTTTTAAATATTATAATGAAAGTGTCTGTCTGTCTTTATAATAATAATATAGCCATTTATTTCCATGCAATTCAGTTACATTATAAATATAATACAATTAACAATTACAAGTTAACATAAAATTCATTCTTACATTAGATTAAGTATTCAATTCATAATGTTATTTATATTTATATTATTTATTTTATTTTAATTTTAATATTTTTAATTGATTAATTACTGTCTGTCTTTAGTAGTTACTTATAATCAGAATATATAAAATTTCTTACTATCAAAATCAAATCAAGCCAAAAAGGCTTTATTTTTATTTCTATCAAAACACTCATACAAAACTCAACCCTACGGACGGACATCCTATTCATAACCATCACGCAGCGATCAAAACGGCTCTATTTGACGCGATCACTTAAAAAAGAGCAGTTCCAAATTCAAAACAAACGTAGGTACAAAGTGAAGCGGTCGCAACGGTAGTGAGTTACGCGGGAAAAAGGTAGGAGAGCGGTCGTCGGCGGGAGTAGGCGGGGGGCGGGGCCAGGCCCCTCCCCCGCGCGAGCGGGACGGCCGACGCCGCTGCACGCCACTTGCAATACAAGGTCACGTCGTCTCGCGATCGCGGCAAGAACACTGCAAGTGTTTTTTGCACTGTTTTGATTTACTTTGAAATGCGGTTGAAGGGTTGACTTTTTTGTTTCACGGATGATTTTTCGGTTTTTGGATGATTTCAGATTTATGACGATGATGCTTAATGATTTTAAATAATATAATAAACATTTCATATAAAAAAATATTTGAAAAAGAAGGGACTTTTTCTTTTTAACTGTAAAGAACATTCATTTTATGCAATTTTAATTAAAATTTTTACTGCAAAGTTCATGTAGAGTCAGTCAGCTCAGCACCCACCCAATATTAACACAAACCAACAACTCTTTTTAACATGAAGTCAATAATATATCTTGCCTTACTGTCAAATAAATAAAAGCTTTATCCTTTATCTTATATATCCTTAAAACACAAAAATAAAACAACTGCATTGCAAAAATTATTGCACGTTATCAAAAGGAGACGTTTGATTGAGTGTTTAGTTCTGATTTGGTCCACGCAGCGCTGGCGGCGCCGCGTTCGCCCTCGCGTCATTCCGGCCGCGGCGCGCGAACACTCCGCAGGGCCGCGCGCTCCCGCGTAAACACCGACACGCGACCGACCAACCTGTCAGTATCGTAAACAGCCAGTGCCAAAATAAGAAAAAGTGCCCTCTCAACTCAGTGCCCGTGCAGTGAAGTGACTAAACTCAAGTTCCACGTTCGAAATTTGAATTTTAGAACTTATAGCATCTGTTCAAATACGGTTGATTTGTTTAAGTTTTCTTTTGATGGATTGGGAGGTTCAACGACATCACGTGGTGTTTGAATTGTTTGATGTGCTGAGGAATTCGTTTCACGTATGCAGAAAACAAATACGAGTTTGAAAAACAAAGGATAACCTGAGAAGCAGAGTGGCATTGCTTGCTTAGGTGCTCGTGGTGACAGGTGAAACCGTGTGTTCAGTCTGTCAACGTATAGAATATTCTGAGAGGTAAGCATAAATTAACGACACCCAAGTACGTGACTAAACAAAACTTAGCTCTTTATATAAGCGCAGTGCGCTACCATTCCTCATTGAATTATTTTTACCGGTGACCCTTACGCATTTTAGTCACTGTTTTGCGCTATTTGGTTGTTTTAGTGCGTAGTTTGGTGAAGTTTTGGCGTGTAGCAATAGTTTGTGTAGTTGTCCGGAAGTTGGTGATGCGTGGTAGGCTCGGCGAAGTTTGGGAGTGCGCTGAAATTTAGTGAGCTTGTGGCGGCGGCGCGCGGCGGTGCTGTGCCGGCCTCGCTCTCGGCTGAATAACAGGTGGGAAAACCGGCAAATGCTTACTGGTATCACATACACATACATACTTTACAGATACATACAAATATAAACACTTATTTGGATGATGTTTAAGGAACAAAGGAACCAAAATTTTTCTAAGCCCAAAAACATAAACAATGAGCAAAATACTGCTGTAACACAAGTTGTAAGCCACTCAGTTAATTATAATAACCATTGATAGGTAACCATTTGGTTTCATAAGTAATTTTTTAACAATTTTCAAGCTATTATTTAAAAAAATGCTACTTACTTATTTATAAAAAAATATGATAGAAAAATCATTTATTGTTGTTTGAATATAATATAAAATTAAGTTAAATTTACAACTTTTCGTAATAAACAATAATCATAAACACAACGACATATTTGAATTTAACAATCAAGATTTAATTAGTTTCCAACCTCATACATACCTACATAATCCCATCCCATACAAATATCAGTAACACATCAGAAAGACACATCAACACTAACCACCAAAAACGTCAATCAAAAGGAAAGCAGAAAGCAATATTTTCAAAAAAAGGGCATAAGGGTTCCGCCATCTTTATTTTTGTAAAGCAGTGCAGTCGGCGGCGCGGGGCGCGGCGGGAAGGGGCGGGGCGTAGAGCGGGACGCGATCATAAACAGCGAGGGGGTCCCGGCGCATTCCGAATAATTACACGGCCAACTAAGAACTATTTTAAATGAACTTGCTATTACTAGAAGAATATGGTTAGATTTTAAGTTTTTGGGTAAGTAAAGTACATGTACCTTTGTTACAAATGTGTCAATCTTCATGAGTGTAAAATTTGTATATCACTAAAAATTTGTTGTGTAAAACAGCGAAGCGATGAATTTTCATGCAATAAATATTGTTTTCTTGTTGTCAGTAAATTTGTAACATAGTTAATACCTGCTTAGCATTGTTAATAATTTTATTTAATTTTTATGTAGTTATCTGAATTTTTTTTTGCTTATAAAAATAAAATATTTAATTAAGGTTCAGTTACTTAAGCTATTATTATGTACAAACATAATGAAAGATATTTTGGAAATAACACTGTAAAATTAGTCAATAAGTAAGTATTTTTAAATGCGGGAGCAATCAATATTGTAAATACAAATCGAAATATACAATTATACAAGATAAATATTAAAATCAATATAGACATGTATTCAGTAAAATCTAATTATATCCTACCATTTTGTAAATATTTTTGCAATGTCATTGTATTACAATGAAAATGAATGCAAACAAAAGTTTCAAAATACCATATTTTTTAATAGTGTTTTCATAATTTTCAAATTTTCACATAGATATTCTATATTCTGAGCAATAATTATTGTCAATAGGTACTTACTCTCTTAACAGTATTATAGATACAAATTACACTTTAAATTGTCAAAAAAGTGCAGAATCAATATCGACTTACCATATATCACAAAAAAAAAAAAAATGTTCGTAGGTATACAATCACTTAATGATTATGAATGATGTATCAATTTGAATCACATTTTGATGTTAAGTTTTATCAAACTTATTTTTAATGTTATGATGAATCTCACTGAATACAACATAATAAGAAGCAAATTCAAAATTACAAAACTTTTCTACATTCACATTCCTGTGTCAACGAAATATAAACGATCTAGAGGAAATACCTAATAGAAATTAATAAATTAATATGAAAAGGTGCGAATAGCCGACTAGCAGATGGCGCGTCACATGTTGTCGATTTTGAGTTTCGCTTCGTTCGAACGCGACGCCATCTTGAATCGGTTTGAAATGTGACCGTAGTTATGCCGTAAACAATTAATATTTTTGTTTTAAAACCAGAATATAATGTGTCAATTTTAAAAATTACAAGGAATGCTGCAGTAATGAATAACAGAAATGAAGTTAGTAAAATTTTAATATTGTTCTAGAAACTTAACATACCAACAATCTTTAAATAGCATGTAATAATGCAAAAACATAAATTGATTTAAGGTCTTTTATTCCGAGAACAACTTACAAGGCCGCATGCGATAAGATCTTTGACTCTAATTTTTCTCATAAATCTGAATATACAAAAAAATGGACGGTATAATTGTTGGAGTGAACAAATGGGCCAGAATCACACACTCGTCGATATTCCATCGATGCGTGACTGATTTAATGACATAAACTGGCAATTAGCAAACACAAGATGGCCGCCTGCGCCCGCGCAACCAATGTCAATAACGCCACAAATCATCCGCCATATTTATTCCCACTAGTTCACATATTTATTTTTCTTCACGATTAATTGTCTGTTTTGTGAAACTGGTTTTTTGAGGTAATCAATGTGACTGATGGCTGTCGAATTTGGTTTTTATAATTCGTATTAATGTTTGTATATTTGGGTTGGCAACAACATTTTCAATGAAATTCAAAGAAGCATCCGGTTTTCTGAGTCAGGATCTTAAAAGGTCAATGATTTTCAAAAAAAGTAAAATTTTTCTAATTTAAAGCTAAAATTAGAAACAAGCCAAAATCAATTGACACTATAAATTCTATGCAAAGATTTATCATTTTCTGATGTGTCTGCTACCACTTCTTTATTAGCTGAATTTTGTATAATTTTATCAGAATTTTAATGGAATTTGGACATTAGAATGCCTCTGGTCTATAATACATATAGTTTGATTTAAGGTCAATCACCGTATTTGTTTTTCGATCTGTTTTAAATTAGCTTTGATTGGCGATGGATTCCACTTTAGTTGGCTAATTAACAGATATTTAATGTAAATTATTCCTTAGGTATTAGTTCGGTGCCAGTTCTCGAAGATTGGCATCCGAACGAGAGCATTTCAACTCGGATGAGCTTCATATTCTCTCATATAGGTAAAATGTAGGTAGGTATGGTAATGAAGGCAATTATTAATAAGGTATTAAAATTATAACCATTTTATGAAATAAATAAACTACTTTTCTGCTCTGATTAATAATAAGGATTAATAGAAGAAGGAAACAATACAAACATTTGAATAAACAGCTGATATTGAAGCAATTGATAGTCATGGTTGTGATATACAATAATTGATCTATATTAAAAATATTGTGATATTTAAAAAAATTAAAGGAATTTTATATCCTATTTGAAAATCACAAAGTTGGTGTAAAATGTAATACACAAAAAACTTGACTAAAGGCAAAGATCACTGGAACGCACTGACCCATTAAGACCATCTAATTTTCGAATCAGATAGCCCTCATGATACCTAATTAACGTTTTCCCATAAAGTACTCTATCTGTCAACCTATAGATCTACTTTTTGTCGGACCTCCTGATATTTAGGAGAAATACACGATTTATCTAAATGTGGCGTTCGTGTCTAAGGTACAACACGTAAACCTCGACAGATGCTTATACTTACATTGACGACTTTTTTATCCATTGATCGAAATAGAAGAAGCATCCAAATAAAATGTTCCTGTAAAGCTAGCAATGGAAGCCAAAATTTCTGCTGCTGTCGTGTTTTGTTACCTGTGTGAGATTGTACCTTACCTTAGTCAACCGTCTCTTTTTGTCTTCCCAAGATGTCCGTCAGACGATAATTTACATAAATACAACATTAAACTTGAGTTAATTGACACATTTCACGATTTATACGATACGTTACAAAGAGGTGAAATCACTTGGAATTTTAAAACCTCCGATACACGTTACTTGGAAACTAGTTTTTTCCTCTAACAATAAATTTATTGGTTCTTGTCAAAATTGTATTGATGGGAAACCTTTTCTCGGATTATATTAAACATTTTTCAATATTCCATGGTTGTTAAATAGTCGTTTGATCTGGATTTTGTATTGGATCAAAACTGGTTGCTCGTGGAGGTTTCTTTGATGTGATCATGATCACTGTACAAATTCAAATAAATTAGAAAAAGTTGATTTTAACATCTTTAAGTAGGAAATATGAAACACCTGGAGAACGCTTACACCTTGACACAAATGTATTAAAGAACTGAATTATGTTTCATTTTCATTCAAACATTCTTTAAATCACAAAACATAAATTCCTTTGATCGAGCACCACCAGCAAAATTGAATCAAATCGCGCAAAATAGTTGCGCAATCAAAACAAAAGAAATCTGTTGAATCAAAGTTAGCGCCATAAAGAATCCGGAGAAAAAAGGAAACGTCATCAATGTGGCAACACCGCGCGCCATTGTTAGCAGGAAACAAAAACATGGCGGCCAATTTATCCGCGTTCATCAACATCATCTCCATTCAAATTCACACGTGCCGTCCGATTTCAAAAGAATAAGCATCGAGATTTGATTCGTATGAATATTTTCGTGTTTGATCTCAATGGATCGTAAATTCTTTCAATAATGTTTGTTGAATCAAATCATGTGTTTAAGGATGGAAAGTAGTTAAGTGTTTGTTTTCTATCATTCGCTGGCCAAACGTTGTTCGATTTCGCTAGTTAGTGTTGTTTTGACAGACTCACTCGTCCGCTCAGAGCAATAACGCTGTCTTCACCTTGTCGGAGTTCTGCTTCCAAGGGATGGAAAAATTAAAATTGTTTGGATTGATGCTATCGGGAGTTTCGCCCGATGGATTCCCTTGCGTTGCGTGGCCCAGAATTATGTAAGCTAATTCCGAAAGGTTAAACATTTTGACACAAACAACGCGCCAGAATCCCTAACCAAAGACAGCACAGATTTATTGCTTCAGAGATAGCGATGAATGATGCAATGAAGGAGAATGTAGGAAGCAATTAATATACACAATTTTCAGATACTAAAATCCGATCTGAAGTGCTCATGTGTGCGTCAAATGATCTAATTTAGCCAATCCATACGCCTCGGGATAAGGTGAAGACAGCGTTATTGCTCTGAGCGGACGAGTGAGTCTGTCAAAACAACACTAACTAGCGAAATCGAACAACGTTTGGCCAGCGAATGATAGAAAACAAACACTTAACTACTTTCCATCCTTAAACACATGATTTGATTCAACAAACATTATTGAAAGAATTTACGATCCATTGAGATCAAACACGAAAATATTCATACGAATCAAATCTCGATGCTTATTCTTTTGAAATCGGACGGCAACGTGTGAATTTGAATGGGAGATGATGTTGATGAACGCGGATAAATTGGCCGCCATGTTTTTGTTTCCTGCTAACAATGGCGCGCGGTGTTGCCACATTGATGACGTTTCCTTTTTTCTCCGGATTCTTTATGGCGCTAACTTTGATTCAACAGATTTCTTTTGTTTTGATTGCGCAACTATTTTGCGCGATTTGATTCAATTTTGCTGGTGGTGCTCGATCAAAGGAATTTATGTTTTGTGATTTAAAGAATGTTTGAATGAAAATGAAACATAATTCAGTTCTTTAATACATTTGTGTCAAGGTGTAAGCGTTCTCCAGGTGTTTCATATTTCCTACTTAAAGATGTTAAAATCAACTTTTTCTAATTTATTTGAATTTGTACAGTGATCATGATCACATCAAAGAAACCTCCACGAGCAACCAGTTTTGATCCAATACAAAATCCAGATCAAACGACTATTTAACAACCATGGAATATTGAAAAATGTTTAATATAATCCGAGAAAAGGTTTCCCATCAATACAATTTTGACAAGAACCAATAAATTTATTGTTAGAGGAAAAAACTAGTTTCCAAGTAACGTGTATCGGAGGTTTTAAAATTCCAAGTGATTTCACCTCTTTGTAACGTATCGTATAAATCGTGAAATGTGTCAATTAACTCAAGTTTAATGTTGTATTTATGTAAATTATCGTCTGACGGACATCTTGGGAAGACAAAAAGAGACGGTTGACTAAGGTAAGGTACAATCTCACACAGGTAACAAAACACGACAGCAGCAAAAATTTTGGCTTCCATTGCTAGCTTTACAGGAACATTTTATTTGGATGCTTCTTCTATTTCGATCAATGGATAAAAAAGTCGTCAATGTAAGTATAAGCATCTGTCGAGGTTTACGTGTTGTACCTTAGACACGAACGCCACATTTAGATAAATCGTGTATTTCTCCTAAATATCAGGAGGTCCGACAAAAAGTAGATCTATAATGGTTGACAGATAGAGTACTTTATGGGAAAACGTTAATTAGGTATCATGAGGGCTATCTGATTCGAAAATTAGATGGTCTTAATGGGTCAGTGCGTTCCAGTGATCTTTGCCTTTAGTCAAGTTTTTTGTGTATTACATTTCAACCAACTTTGTGATTTTCAAATAGGATATAAAATTCCTTTAATTTTTTTAAATATCACAATATTTCTAATATAGATCAATTATTGTATATCACAACCATGACTATCAATTGCTTCAATATCAGCTGTTTATTCAAATGTTTGTATTTTTTCCTTCTTCTATTAATCCTTATTATTAATCAGAGCAGAAAAGTAGTTTATTTATTTCATAAAATGGTTATAATTTTAATACCTTATTAATAATTGCCTTCATTACCATACCTACCTACATTTTACCTATATGAGAGAATATGAAGCTCATCCGAGTTGAAATGCTCTCGTTCGGATGCCAATCTTCGAGAACTGGCACCGAACCAAATACCTAAGGAATAATTTACATTAAATATCTGTTAATTAGCCAACTAAAGTGGAATCCATCGCCAATCAAAGCTGATTTAAAACAGATCGAAAAACAAATACGGTGATTGACCTTAAATCAAACTATATGTATTATAGACCAGAGGCATTCTAATGTCCAAATTCCATTAAAATTCTGATAAAACTATACAAAATTCAGCTAATAAAGAAGTGGTAGCAGACACATCAGAAAATGATAAATCTTTGCATAGAATTTATAGTGTCAATTGATTTTGGCTTGTTTCTAATTTTAGCTTTAAATTAGAAATTTTTTACTTCTTTTGAAAATCATTGACCTTTTAAGATCCTGACTCAGAAAACCGGATGCTTTTTTGAATTTCATTGAAAATGTTGTTGCCAACCCAAATGTACAAACATTAATACGAATTATAAAAACCAAATTCGACAGCCATCAGTCACATTGATTACCTCAAAAAACCAGTTTCACAAAACCGACGATTAATCGTGAAGAAAAATAAATATGTGAACTAGTGGGAATAAATATGGCGGATGATTTGTGGCGTTATTGACATTGGTTGCGCGGGCGCAGGCGGCCATCTTGTGTTTGCTAATTGCCAGTTTATGTCATTAAATCAGTCACGCATCGATGGAATATCGACGAGTGTGTGATTCTGGCCCATTTGTTCACTCCAACAATTATACCGTCCAATTTTTTGTATATTCAGATTTATGAGAAAAATTAGAGTCAAAGATCTTATCGCATGCGGCCTTGTGAGTTGTTCTCGGAATAAAAGACCTTAAATCAATTTATGTTTTTGAATTATTACATGCTATTTAAAGATTGTTGCTATGTTAAGTTTCTAGAACAATATTAAAATTTTACTAACTTCATTTCTGTTAGTCATTACTGCAGCATTCCTTGTAATTTTTAAAATTGACACATTATATTCTGGTTTTAAAACAAAAATATTAATTGTTTACGGCATAACTACGGTCACATTTCAAACCGATTCAAGATGGCGTCGCGTTCGAACGAAACTCAAATTTATCGACAACATGTGACGCGCCATCTGCTAGTCGGCTATTCGCACCTTTTCATATTAATTTATTAATTTCTATTATTTCCTCTAGATCGTTTATATTTTGTTGACACAGGAATGTGAATGTAGAAAAGTTTTGTAATTTTGAATTTGCTTCTTATTATGTTGTATTCAGTGAGATTTATCATAACAT
>JARACY010001357.1:0-60305 GCA_029255725.1 Scrobipalpa atriplicella | reverse complement strand
CCGAGAAGTCTTACAGACAGTTTCCGAGGGAGTCCGCATCCGCTTCCGCACTGATGGCGGTCTTTTCAATTTAGCCAGACTTAAGGCGCGCACTAAGGTATCACATGCATTGATAACAGATATCATGTATGCTGATGACCTATGTTTCTTAGCGGAAACTCCAGATGGCCTGCAACAGCTAATGTCGGTATTTCACCAAGCCTGCTGCAAGTTCGGCTTGAAAATCAGTGTCAAAAAGACGGAAGTGATGTCGTTAGACTCACATGGTCACGAGACACTGGCCGTACAGCTTGGTGAAGACGTGCTGAAGCAGGTCGATAAGTTTCGCTACCTGGGGAGCACTCTAACATCCAAGTGTGACCTTGACGCTGAGATCAACAGCAGGATCAGTGCTGCAGCTGCAGCATTTGGGAGGCTGTGTTCCAAGGTTTTCTGCTCGCACGACCTTAAGTTGGCTACCAAAATTTCCGTATACATGGCGATTGTGCTGCCAAATCTTCTTTACTCTTCCGAGACGTGGTGCGTGTATCGTCACCACATTCGTACTTTAGACCGTTTCCACCTTAAATGCCTACGCAAGATATTGAATATCAAATGGTCTGATCGAGTGCGAAATACCGAAGTTTTGCGGCGAGCCAAAGTTGGTGGGATTGAGGCTTATTTAATGCGTCGCCAGCTTCGGTGGTGCGGTCACGTATCGCGTATGGCGGAGGAGAGAGTAGCGAAGCGCATCTTTTATTCTGAACTGGAGGAGGGCAAGCGAAAGCATGGCGGACAACTCCTCAGATTTAAGGATGTTCAGAAGCGTCATATGAAAAGATGCAATATCGTGCCCTCAGAGTGGGAGGGTTTGGCAGCACAACGTCCTGAGTGGCGCAGGTTGGTACAGAAGCGAGTCAGCGATTTCGAGGAGCAACGTAAAGTTGACCTCGACACTAAACGCGATGAGCTGAAGTCCCGCCAGCCTGCTGCCATTCAATACCATTATGAGCAAGGTGTGCTTACGTGCCCTAAATGCGCACGGAAGTTCACGGCGAAAATCGGCTACGTCAGCCATTTTCGGGCGCACGAGCGCCGTACCGACTAGGAGTCGAAGTAGTCGCCATGGCCGAAATCGGTCGGAAAGATCATTGTTGTTAGTACTTTTCGTATTTTGTCGTTTTTGCGTGTAAATTAATGTTCTTTTTTTTTGGTTGCTAGAATGTTCACTTTCATCACAGATTTTAGGCTAAAACCTATATAGTTATCCATAGTTTGTTGGGTTTATGTATTTTATTTATCTGCATAAGGGCGGAAGTGCTTGCAATGCATAATATGCATATACCTATTGTATTTATTATTGTTACACTGATTAAACGTTGCCATAAACTCTACAAACTATGTGCCTTGATCATTAATATACTTATCTTAATAGTAAAATGTTATAAGATTGCATAACATTCCTGAAGAAACGTACCTTATTTTCTTTTTATTATTGTGTGATCCTTTCCATATCAAGTATTTAAATTATGTAAACCTATACAACGTGTAACAGAAAGGGTATATGCATCGAGAAATGTGTGAATCTACCCATGATACTGAACAACTTTCCCTAAGGAACGTAGGTCGAAATACGAAAAAAAAAATTGACTTCCCATACTAAATACGCTATCAGCTGATGCATTTTGTTTGGAAGGTCAAAATTTATTTTTCGTTTTTCGACCTATGTTCCTTATGGAAAGTTGTTTAGTTTCATGAGTAGATTCACACATTTCTCGATGCATATACCTACCCTTTCTGTTACACGTTGTATAAGTCAGTATATAGTAACATGAGAGTTTTTATACTAGCATTTTCACAGCTAAGCATTGGTCACTTGTTTTATTAAAAATTGCTTGATAAATTTTTACAGCAAGGTATTTATGATACCTACCTACTTGTTTTCTGTGTCGACATTCTGGCAATTTTAGTATCATATCAGAAATTAGATATTTTTTAATTATCTGATGTCTATTTCTTAATATTATAGAGAGGGAAAGTTTTGTATTTTTTATGTTTGTAACAAATAAACTCAAAAACTACAAGAACGATTTGAAAAAAAAAAACATCACGAAAAAGCTATGTTCACCCTGAGTAACAAAGGCTACATTTAATATATGATTCCCACGGGAAAAATTATTAAGCCGCAGGTGAAATTGCGGCGCATAAAGCTAGATTATTATAAAATTACCATTAAATAAGTCTGTGATAGTGAATTGAGGCTTTTGGAAAGCATAACAGTATTTTATAAAGCACTAATCTAATAATAACTTATTGCATGTTTAGTGTAAAAAATGGATTTTAAAAATTAACTATTTATTTTTATATAAGTAAATAATTTTTAACTTTGAATGTATAAAAATAAATACATACCGTCATAGTTCTATCTTAGTCCCACATATTCAGAATTGTAAAAAAATGGGGAAATAACTAAGGCAAATAATAATACTTACCTACTAAAATATTAAAATGCAATCAATTATGTTGTAATGTGAAATTGATTGCAATGTTTCTATTTACGAATGTTCACCTGCATATTTAGATTTATATAAAAGATGTTAATTTCCATACAATTACATAGTTAATCTTCATTATTTATGTATGGCCTTACATGTTTTTATGTTAAAAAAAACATATATCACAACAACTATGAATAAAGTAATCATATTATAATTATTTTTTATAATCCAAACCCCAATCTACTGACTCATACAGTGTTAGATAGGCAATGCATGTTGATTAAATTAGCAAAAGTAGACAGAACAATTTAACTAAACTAAAATACTTTTTCACAAAAGTTTAATCATAATGTTTAATGTAGTAAAATAAAACATCCAATTTATGTTAAGTCATGTTTATTATTATACTTTAATGCTAAGTTGTAGGGAACATGATGTAAGTATAACAAATTATTTGCAAAAGTTTTTCAAAGGGAGGAATTGACAAATTTTTGGTAACAATCTTATTCTTTTGATATAACATACAAATGACTATGGAAAGAAATCCTTTGGGAATAAAAATTTAAGGTAAAATAGAACAAATACTCAACAAGGCTTTTATATATAAAAACAGCATAGTTTTATCAAGAAAAGAATAAAAATAATTAATGTAGTAGGTCAATAACTGAAGTTTATCAATATTGGCATAGTTTTTTTAACCACTTTTCCTTCTCCAAGTCTGTTAACTGCTAATATACAAAGAATTGAGTTTGAATACATACATTTTGCAACTATTGTAGTTACAAATTGCTAAAATGGAAACTTTTAACACCTATCTCAGATTCTTACTTACAAATTACAGTAAAAAAGAATTTAGTACACAGTAAAATTTTATTAAAAGAATGCCTAGAGCCGTTACTTTATAAATGTTAAAATTATGAAAAGTTTTCAAATCTGAAGCTAATTGGAACTCATTGTCATTTACATTATTAAAATACACACATCAAAACATTACTATAGACAACTTTCGAGCTTGAACTGTACAAACATGAGATAATCTTTGAAATTGGAAATGTTTCAGTCATTTCTAGTATGTACTAGTTATCTCTATGGCCTCGAATATCCACAACCACAACTTATTGAAAAACCCATCCGTTACAAAAATTGTAATGTAAACCATGGCTGTAGTATACACTGTGTGACTTGATTATGATTCTTAAATATTACCTTTGTATCACTTGTTTCACGTAAACAACCTTATCGAGGCATCATTCATATATGAAAGTGTGTTCTGGTTGCTCTCAGTCGTGGCCGTTAGTTTTTGCATGAGGGACTGTCCCATTGACTAGAGGCACTGCGGAGGGTTGCCTGATCGTCTTCTGTAGGACGTGAGCGTCTGCCGGCTCTATTCTCTTGTAGTAGTGCTCTTTAGTCTCAACAATCTCAAAACCAAACTTCTTGTAAAAATCTATTGCTCCCTCATTGTTTACCTGGACATGTCTGAAACATACACAATAATTTAATGCTCCAAAAAGTGACAATAAAACAGTAAGTTCATTTTGAAAGCAAAATGCTGCATTTATTAATTCAAATAGTACCTACAATGGTTTGCATTTATAAAGTCACATAACCTATACATTGTTATTAAACTATCGCAAAAATTATAAGAAACATTACTGCAAATAGTGTTCAGAGTGTAATTAGCACAGGGAATTGATAATTTGAGTAACTTACAAGAAGATGCTGTCGAAATTGCCGTCCTGTTCAACATATTTGAGCACATGTTCCACCATCAGAGAACCTATGCCCAGTCTTCTGTAAGGGTACAGGCAACCAAGGGTCATTATATACAGTCTCCGCGAGTTCTCAGACGTGTCTACTCTACAGCACACTGCGCCCACCACGATATCATTGTAATAGGCCAGCTTCGCAAGCTCTCCTGCTTCTAAAACGTCCTTGTAGAATTTGTCATTATACGATACAGGAAATACGACTGTATTCAGCTTTTTCAACTGTTTTATATTATGCGGTGTCACGTCGCCCAGTTCTATTTTAGCTCTGAAACGGGAAAAGATTTGTTTTAGAGTAAAATTGCGAGATATTGAACGGAGATCGCACCTGCATCGGATGACAGTGATGGCACAAAGAAAACAACACTTTGGTGAAGATTGATTTTCTTTGAATATCCACGTGGCTTACCTAGTCATTTTATTAAGAATTTTTTATTATACACTAAAATTTTTAAAACTAAATCTAACACAGTTATATCACACGAGATCACTCCCGCCATCTACCATTGCTCGATTTTATTTCATTTTTCATTTTTGACAGGTCATGAAATGTTACCATGTGAATTGATTCTGAAATAAAATATAGCAACATTTCTATAAAGGGTATGTCACACAAGAACGGTCGAGCGATCGTAGCGTATTCTGTCTTTCCTACCTCTATGGACTTGTCCTGTTTGCCGCAGCGCCGCCGGACCAGACTGATTTGTTTTGGTTTTACTTTTTTATTCAAACTACAAAAGTCACAGCGTTTTAAAAATCACACGTTGCTTTTAGAAGGGGTATGTATGTATGGTTAAATGTTCGTCGAGAACTGCGTAGCAACCTTTGTACACGCAACAGACGCACATCTACACTACATAGACAAAATGGCGCTGGCGGCAAATTTGAAATGCATCAGCCAGCACTCTTTTGTTTTAGTTTGCTGTCATTTGTCATAAAAATATTTGTTGTCTCGGCTCAGTATTTCTGTTCTGTTACCCTAGCTACTTATATTTATGAACTAAAACGAAAAACGATAGAACAATGATTAGAAATAATTGGAAACACTTAAAAACTCCCATAAAAATGGATGTCTTTTCCCACAAGAGATTATTCGGATTGACTCGCATAATGTACAGTATGAAAGCACAGGAAGCTCCTACTCGTCCGTTGGAATCTTCTGGTGTCGAAACTATGGTGCCTTCTGGTGATATAACAGGAGAATTGTTTCCAACAACTACTACAGCTAGTTCCTTATCTATGGTGATGTCAGCGCGGGAGCCCGTGGTCTTGCCTTTTGACGAGGTGCCTGGACCAAGTAGCTTGAAGTTGTTATCTAGAGCAAGGAACTATTTAACCCAAACGGGCACTCAGCTTACTGCAGGGGCTCTAACAGTAGGGATCAGCGTTGGTAAGAATTTTTTTATTTTTCTCCACCCAAAGGTTGGCTGGTAGAGATATAAGACCGCCTTTTCGTAATTATTTATCTCTGATATCTGCTTTTAATTTTATTTTTTGCCTTGTCTATCCTAGCCTTAGTGTCCCACTGCTGGGCAAAGGCCTCTCTAATTTTATTTCTGACTTCTAGTACCTCAGTAATACTTACTTACCATAAATATGCTTTAAGTTAGGTACATACTTTTGTACGTACGCAATACACTTACAGGAGCATACCTCACAAACCGCAAGCCAACCCGTGTCCTCTCCTCCTTATTCGACAAGTACGGGTCGGTGGTCCGTTTCGTGAGTCCAGTCGGCGGCGACATCGTGCTGATCAACCATCCTTACCACATCCAGCAAGTGTTCGCGGCGGAGGGCGAGCAGCCGGTGCGGTCGCTGCTAGATTCCCTACAGAAGTTCCGCATGGAGCAACGGAATACCGTGTGCTCAGGATTGTTTAATCTGTGAGTCTCGTTATGCCACGGCACGTAGCGTTTGGTCAAATACGCATTTGGTTAGCTACGCAAAATTTGCAAGTTAAATTGTTCCAAATCGGGAATGGGCCGGTACGCTCTTTTCTGTCGTCAATCCGTTTTCGAAGATAAGGAGTTACGGAAATAAAAAATGTAGGTAGGTATATCTCCTATAACACAAAGTTTTATGGAAGGACCTACGATTTGTTCCACTTGTTAAATCGACCTCAAACCTCATGCTGCTATTTCGTATGGATAGAAATTGCTACCTATTTATTTAATTAACTCATTTTACTATGAACTCTTCAGCAACGGCGGAGAATGGGCCCGTCAAAGGAAGCTAATCTATGAGCCGCTGCACAACAGCCTAGCTAAGAACATGAACGGCCTGGAACATGTCTGCGACACATTCGTCGACAAGATCTACAACAACAGAACCTGCCATGACGAAATGACTAAGAATTTATATAACGAAGTACATAAATGGGCGTTTGATTGCATAGGTAAGTTGAAGATAACCGCATTTACGTGTTAATTTTAATTTCTTATCGACCTTCATCGCATGTCTCTTCCGAATAATGTCTCCTTTGGCAATAATGCCCCCTTCTCGAAACGAAACTTCAATTTCGCAAAATGCCCAACAAATAAAATCGACGAGAGGCGTTCTAACGTTTTCTCTTGTGAGGACCCGAGACACCACCTTACATTTTCTACATTGCATTTATTACGAAACTACCTAGTAATAAGTTATGCCTTGTCTGCCTAGGGAATCTGGTATTCTCGAAGAAGTTCACAATGTTGAACACCGAGATAGTCTACAGCCAGTGCGACATGTCTTGGCTCTACCATGGCTTAGAGAAATCCACTGAAGCACTTCTAAAGTGCGAATCGGGCCTTCAAATGTGGAAGATATTTCCTTCATTTGCCTGGATGTCACTAGTAAAGCACTGCAATATTTTGGACAAGTAAGTTATTTTTATTGCCTTCACTAGTAGGTATACTTAATTTCTTTGATTTGTCGGTACTGTCTTAATTTAATTTAATGATTGCTTTTTTCTAGCTTGATTGGGAAATATGTCATAGAAACTGAACAGAGACTTATATTAGCATCGGATAAAGCGTACATGAGCGAAGAAGTCAATGGTAAGGTTTTGAATTGAATAAATAAAGTTTCGAGTGCCAAGTTAACAGTGACTGTTTTATCTTAGGTATAAATCTGATAAATTCCCTGCTGGTGGGTGATGAAAAGCTATCATCAGAAGAAATCAGTACTATACTGATGGACATGCTTTTGCTTGGAGTAAATACTGTAAGTTAAACTTCTCTTCTTACTAAAAACTTCGACTTTCAAAATAATGTACCTACCTAAGTTAAAAATAAAAATATGTCTTTGCTTGCAGGTGAGTAGCTCAATGGCATTTATGATGTACTTCCTGGCGAAACACCAAAAAATACAAAGGAAATTGTACAACGAAATTGAAAAAGTGGCCCAGGAAATGAAACCCGCAGACAACATATCAAGCATCAAAAACAAGACTCCATATTTACAAGCTTGTATAAAAGAGACATTGAGGTGAAAACCTGTACCTATTATTGGTATACCAATTTTTGCTGCCTCCGTGGTCTAGCGGTCTGAGCCATGGGCTCACGACCCGGAGGTCCCGGGTTCGATTCCCGGCGGGGGACGATGACTTTGTGTTGTTGTTTCTAGTTTGGTTAGGACATTGCAGGCTGATCACCTGATTGTCCGAAAAGTAAGATGATCCATGCTGTCGGATGGGCATGTAAATAGTCGGTCCTGCGCCTGATTTATCTCTGGTCGTGTCAGTCAATCTGTCCCATCAGAATAAGAGATTGAAGGAATAGAGAGTGCACTTGCGTATTGCGCAAACGCTTGGGCACTAAAAACTAGTCCTGCGCAGTTGGCCTATCTCTGGGAGATTGGCCGCCATCACCGAAAATAGGTGGGAGGACTATTATTATACCAATTTTTAATATTTTCTGTAAGAAATACAGTGAGCTGGAACTCGACTATAATCTTTTGTTTTTTTCAGATTGGTGCCTCCTATCCCTATTTTAACACGAGTTTTGCCAAAGAATATCATATTAGATAAATACAAGTAAGTATACTTGAAAGAATCACTGATTTGGTACTTGCTTCTGATATCTGTCCCGCATAAAACGGATATCAAATTTTGTGATATAATAGTATAGATTAAGTTTCTTTTAGCTATTTCAGTTTCAAACTCTTTTATTGCGATCATTCCTCTAAAATTATTTTTCGTAAACGCTCCTGCAATCCTGGTTCTTTTATGAAAATGTACGTACGAGTACAGTACCTACTTATTTTGGAAATTAAATTAATAATTATTTTTTTTCAGTATTCCCCGTGGCACTCTTATTATTATGTCCACACAAGACTCTTCTTTGAAGGAGAGCAACTTTGATGATGCCGCCCGATTCCACCCAGAAAGGTGGCTTTCGTTAGACGCGAAATATTACCACGGATTTGCTTCTATTCCTTTCGGTTTCGGAAGCAGAAAGTGCCTTGGGCAGAACATTGCAGAGACTATGCTTTCCATGCTGACGTACAAGGTACCTTTTAGTCTAATTTGAATTAAAGATCACTTAAATAGCGATTGGTCTAATTTGTAATTCTGGCCATCCTTGTTTACAAATTAGGTACTATTTTGTTTTGTTTCGACCAATCAAGAGTTTTAAATACCATCCTTGAAAATGACAAATTACTATTTCGATTCGACCAATCGCGAGTTTGACCATTTATAAGTTTGACTAAGATCTATACTTATAAAGTTTATAGGATATCAATTGATAATTGTCTTTATTGTTTCATACAGATGATCCAGAAATTCAAGTTGGAATATCATTATGGAGACATTCAACCCACAAATACCTTCATCGTCAAACCTAATAAGCCATTGAAGATAAGATTTATTGATAGGATGAAATAATTCATTTAATTCAATTTTTAATAATTCAATTTGGCAGGCCTCACTGGAAAACAGGAAGAGAAATCTTATTAGATTGAATTGTAAATATTTTGTCACCACAAATACACTTTTATTTTGTCATCAAAGTTTTGTTTGTTTTGTTCTTTGTTTGCGAAGTTGAAAACCTAGGTTACCTACTCATCCATGCTATTATCTAAGTCCGTATGTGGCGCTCGTGATGGATTTTTATAATGCTTTGTAATGTTAAATTGATCCTTTTGTCGCATAATTTACAAAACGCAAAATGAGCAAAACGCAAAATGTATAAAACAGAATGAACAAAACACAAAATGTGCAAATCTCAACCACCTGCTTGGTTCACCTAGGTCAGGGATGGCGAACGCGAGTAATCCTACTTGTAGTAGGCAGTTATTAACTGCTATGGATTGAGCATGCTTTCCTGTGTTTGCGTATTTATTTGTGAAAAGTCTAGCTTGCTTCGCTCGCATGACGTATTCTTAACTTTTGCGTATTTTTTTAAGAACTGTTCCAAAAAAATACTACACAATAATTAGTTTGTGGGCATGTGTATGGCATAATTTGATTAATTTAAAAAAAAATGGCACGCAGGCCCAAAAAGGTTCACCATCCCTGACCTAGGTGGACCACGGCATGGGTAATTTTTTTTACCCATGGTCCAATGTACAAGATGGGCCACGTTCACACTCATATATATTTAGCACATTTGGAGGCACCTCTAGTACCAATAAAACTTATTTCGCATGAAGAGTTACTGGATTTGTTTCGTAATATTGAGGCTAGTCTTTTTTTGTAATGTCTCTTACTATAAGAACAATAAAATTAGCATTTAAATGGTACTTACATATTTTATTGCAATTAAAACTAGTCTAAAAAATAATATTACTTTCATTTAACTTAAAAATCTTCCATAAGGAATTAAAACTAAACTATCTATCGCTGTCTCCTTGCAAAAATGTTTAGATACTTTCCTCTGGTCATCTCTTTGGCTTCTTCTAGTCCTAGCAGATAAGCAAGGTCATGCAGCTTCTTCACTTCCATTATCAAACCGCTTGTTGACAATAATCCCAGCTCTGAAATATAAACATTACTTTTTTATTATACTTGTTATACCTACTCAGCACCTATTTATGGTCGGACAGTGCACTGAAGTATCATGTTAAAAGAATATGTTTATTGCCTCAATAAAAAGGACAAATATAAATTTAAAAACAAACAATACAGGTGTGGCAAAAGATGAGGTAATCAGTTGTTATTTTGATGACTCAGTACCTATGTGTAATAATACTAATAACTGACATGGAAGTACTATTAAGTATTGTAATAGGAGGATTGTTAAAAAGGGACAATATAAACAATATATTTTTATTTTATTACAAAGCAGTGGATCTAGTTGTAGCTACCTAAATGCTGCAACTTGCAGGCAACTTGCTACAGGTTAGAACATTTTCTACATCAAGCTTCTTGTTAATTCACAGGTACTGTGTTTGTAAATCACAACTTACGTTGCATGTAGCCGTAGTCATCCTTGGTCAGTTCTCTGGTCCATGCAGGCGGGGATTGATTGGGATTGTGCTGCGGGGCGAACTCCGATACGCCTGGAACTGCGAACGAGTCAGTAGAGCACTGTGAACTATCGTCAGGCTGGCGAATTTCACTGTTTCCATCGCCCATTTCAAATAATAACTTTTAAAACAGGACGGTTGTAACCGAAATGCCAATACAAATTCGAGCAAAGCAGCGTAATGGTGGCGTAAAATGACAACGTGAGGAAATAAACCAAAATCCCGCGTATTTTTGAATATAAGTGAAAGCGAGAGTTGTCTGTTTTTGGGGGCGAGGGCAACTAATTTCAACAAAAACTCACTTTGTTCAGGCCACAGCTCTGGAGAAGCTCGGTCTAGTTTTTCTAAGCTCAGAAGGCTTTCTTCCAAGGATGTCAAAGGAATATCATCAGATGCAGTTTGCCCTACAACAATAACAACACATTTCACATTAAACACAGACGCGCAGAGTAATCAAATGCACAAAATTAAACAGCGTTGGAGACAAATACGCAGTGTCACACATTTTCAAGAACTTTAAATGAGGAGTTCTGTAATTAAGAACACATTTTACCTTGCGGCACAATAGAATTCTGTTTCGCGGCCATTTTCCAATTTTTTGACAACCAAACGAATCACAGACTGTAGATTTATTTCATACCTACCATAGACAAGTGCTTCTTTTTTTTTACTAAAATCGTGCGTTTCTACATCATACAACTCTTATATGCAAAGAAATGAAAACACTATTGAATTTTTACCGGCGGCAGGCAGCACGTTCAGACTTGTTTCCACGCCAAGACTCTTTAAAAAAAAAAAAAAAAAATGTTCTGAAGCTCGCAATCGCGAGAAACTTGAGCAAAGTGACATTTAGGCCTAGCACGCAGGGCGATTTTTTTCGCGCGAATTAAATCCGCAAAAATCTGTGATGTATGGAGTTGTATAAAGGTGCACGCACTTGCGGAAAAAAAAACCGCGCGAGTTTCCTCATACAAATCCTCGCATTCATCTCAAAAGACTCAACATCAAAAACAATGATAGATGTCCTTATTGTAACACAGAGAAGGCTGATTTGGACCACTTGACAATGAAATGTAATGAATTCAACATTCAAAGACTTCAGTTTATTGCTGAAATGTCAGAAGAGTTACAACGTGTATCTGTTAGAAACAAGACTGTTTACATTACAAAGAAGTTCCGTCCACTTTACGAGAAATTCTCTCGAATGTAATTTTTTACAAACCTCTATATAATTTTGTCACTAAATCAATTGGTGAACTTTAAGACTCTGAGTTTAAGACGAAGAAATAAAGAAGAAGATGTTAAGAAATTAAAGAAAAAATTGAAAAGAAGACTGGCTCATAAGGACTAGATTCCAGAGCCGTAAAACGCTATAATAATAAAAAAAAAGCAAATGGCAACACTACATAAAAAAAAAATAGTCTATCTCTTTCTTCCGGTTGCCAACGCAAGGCAAGGTAGGTTTCGTGCGTGATCCACATGGTTTTTCGGATTTATTTCCTAAATTACTAGCCTAAAACAGTGAATTATTCGAGGTTTCATTAGTGGAAGGTAAATTCATTCGATATTTATCGTCATTCGACCCTAAAACTACGGAAAATGTGTTTGTGATACAAGTGTAATGTGGAGTGACATGGTCTGTTTTCAGGGAAATGGTTTTGAAAATTGCTTTGGATTCTTGTAAATGGCTTATAATTCCAAATATAATGGATGGAATTACTGATCAGACCATAACATGTTAACCTTTCAATGTTTTGTGCTGTTGAACCACATATCACGGCGACCTCACATAACCTCACTTTTCCCACTACCCTTTCCGAATGAAATTTCATATCAATTCACTTAAGCAAAGTACCTACTTTATAACCTCTGCATACTGTGTCTGTCATTAATATCTCTAGGTAAAAACATTGTACAGTCATTAAACTATGAAACACATAGTTGCTGTATTCCAATTTCATGTAGGGTGAGCTCATATCACCCTTTCTGCTGTCTATTACTAATTTTGAAGATAATTTCTGGTTAAATGTTTGTATTCTAGTGACAGGTTGCCAGCTCAATAGACATCTTTTTAAGTATCTTATTATATCACACACAATGTACCTAATACAAACAAATGCCTTCACTACAGGGCTGACGGAAGTAAACCATTTGGCACTTACAATTTTTTCATTATTCTCAGTACCTACTGATTGGGAGACATGTAAACATTTATTCAGTTACATTAAGCTTGAGTCTGTTCCTTTCTCTTGAAGGAGATGGGTATCTTAGACTCCATGTGTCTAATATTAGACTCTCCCTTATATAATTTATCAATAATTTACGTGACATTGGCAGAATTGTGACTACACAAAAGCCATTAATTAAGAATTGAATTGAATTACATTAAGCTTAAATGCCAAATTATAATTGTTTTCAGATGCGTTCCGTCACGCTCAAGGATGTCGAACAAGACAAGGTCGTCAAGGCCGTCGCTGCCCATTTGAAGAAGTAAGTGACATTTCAATTTTTATTGTACTGTTTTAATATTGTGTTCATCCCATCTTCTTTGAGGGTTATTAGGTATCCCATTGTTTCTTCTTTGGGTTTGGAGTTGATTGACCCAAAACTGAACTGACATATTTATCTAAATAGTGGAGAACTGGAGATAGGTATAAAGATATTATTTGACCTTCCTCCAAACAACGAAATTCTGTGGCATGATAGAAAAATGAAATTGTTGGAAGGCAAAGATGCAGAAAAAATGGATGCATAAATGACCACTTTGGGGACCACTAATGTAAGAAAAGGGGGAATATTTTTGCCCACTATAAAAATAATGGATTTCACTTTAACTACCTCAGCCTTAAAAATAATAGAACGCACTTTAAAAGTAATGCCTTCTACTTTAAAAATACTCAGCTTTAAAATTAATGCAACTCACTATAAAATTAATGGCTGCCACTGTAAATATACTCAGCTTTAAAAATAATAACATATCAAATCAATGATAAATCACTTAAAATTTTGTGTCGATTTGTGCTCTCCAACTGTCAAATCTTTGAAAATAACCTATTCGAGCTAGGCGCGACTAGAATTTAATTACATTCCGTTTCACTTTATTCTGTAACAAAGACTGAAAACAAAACGGAACGCAATTTCAAGGCCTATTCACACCAACATACAAACGTCAAATAACTGCTGCGGACTAGTGCAACTCACAGGTGCCACCATAAAAAAAACGCACATGTCACAGTTAAAGTGCATTTATTATTTTTAAATTCAAATTCAATAAATTTATTTCAGACTTACATCCAAAGTGGAAAACATTAGTTTGTAGTGCAAAACATTACTGTTAAAGTGAAAATATTAAATTATAGCTGTTTTATTATTCTATAATGCAAGCCATTATGTATTATTAAAGCTGCTTCCATTTAATTTAAAGTAACCTTAAATACATCCCTAAGAAAAGCTTTAATAAGAAATTGTTAATGAACAAAGATAAATTAGTATCTGAAAATTTTCTTACTTTTTTCCAGGACCGGCAAGGTCAAGGTGCCTGAACACATGGACCTGGTCAAGACTGCCCGCTTCAAGGAGCTGGCCCCCTACGACCCTGACTGGTTTTATGTGCGCTGCGCCGCTGTCCTCCGTCACATCTACATCCGCTCCCCAGTGGGTGTCAAGACAGTCACCAAGATCTTCGGTGGCCGCAAGCGTAACGGTGTCACTCCCTCTCACTTCTGCAGGTAATTTTAAACCCTAAATTAACCATAAAATCAGTAAGGTCACTCCTTATAGCTGACTTATTCGACTTTCGCAAGGGAATATAATATAACTTCAAGTTGCAATGAATATAATGTTGAAAAGGTAATGTGGTAGAAGAATGAACACCAAAGGAACTTTGAAAAACAGGTATTTTACTTAGTCTATAGTCAATGGCATATTTTATTGGTTTATGTCTGATGTTGTAAGCTTATTTTCTGAATAAATTTTAATGGTTTACAAAACTCTTATTTTCTAAGTTACTCATTTATAATTAAAATTTGATTTGAGTAATAATCACAGGTAATAATAGAATAGCATAACATACATAATAAGAGACATCCCAAAAGTTAAGTTTCTTTTCTGATTTGGTTTAAAGGCCAATGTAATTTCTAAATTCCAGGTCGTCAGGAAGCATTGCCCGCAAATCTCTCCAGGCCCTGGAAGCCCTGAAGCTGGTGGAGAAGGTGCAGGACGGTGGCCGCATCCTTACCACCCAGGGCAGGCGTGACCTCGACAGAATCGCCGCGCAAGTGCGCCTAAAGGCCAAGCAGGCTGCCAGGCAGCAGGTCATCGTTCTGTAATTTTATGGCTAATAAAAAAAATATATAAAACAGTATTGCTGTTTGATTGTATACTCCATTCATATTCATAGGCTTGTCATACTCCTTAATTTTATTTTTATTTTTCGGCTTCACATAGATCAATAATCTCAGATCAAATATAGGCATTCGGTAGACAAGATAGGCCAAGCAAGGAGTTTTTATTCTGAGAGGCAGACAGCTGTGCATTAGGAGGGGGACGCACGCACGCAAGAAGCGACAAAACAGTTGGTCCATTATTAGAAGGTGGAAATGTGGAAATACCTAGTTACATGAAATAGAAATACTTCCATGCTGGACTGGGAGTGATAGAAAAACATAGAATGTGCCAGCTGCATCTCCCGTGCATGCTGTATAAATCAGCTAGATGAATTAACCCTCAAAACTTGTCAGACGTGGCGGAACGACCTATGTTTAGGTCGTTTTTGCTCTGCCTACCCCATTAGGGATACAGGCGTGATTTTATTTTTGATGTATGTAATGTGGAAATCACGTGGAAATAGATCCGACTGTCGTCCCCTAAGGAGATTTTATTCGGAATCCGTGGCAAAGAAAAACTGCACAAGGAGCTTTTATTCTCCTTATTGGGATGATATGCAATAAAAACTCCTTGTCTAATAATTTTTATAAGATTGAAATCACGGATACAAACTCCTTGTCCATTGCACAAACCGTACAAACCAAACGCATTTTTATCAAGTCAGAAATATTTCTACAAGTGTGTGGTGTAAGCAAAGCACTGTGTAAGTCATAGAGATAGGAAATCGATATTTTACGATTTTAAATCGATTTTATTTTATTTAATCTGGCAACAATTCCACGAAATGTCAAAAATATTGTGACATTTGGTGACGCGACGACTGTTTTGCTGCCAACTTCGCTTAGTTGCATTTGCATTTTTATTTTAGCGCAGTTTTATTCAATCAATTCCCGAGTTTGGTCGGATGTGTTTGGACGGACATGCAGTGATAACAAAATGTTGGTGTCGCTCAGACGTGGTATCAGTTTGTTCGCGGTAGTTTATTTATTTTCGCTCGTACTTTGCGAAAACCAGTACTCATATGAGAAGACTTTATACGTGGCAGAACCTGGCTTGCAGAAGTCCAAGGTTTATGTGATAAATGGAGAGCTCGAGAGCACGCACGAAAGAAGAAAACGGGATGCATCGACGTCACCGCCGGCAGTGCTGCAGAAAAACATCAGTACATGGGTAACGGTCTATTTCCTCATTAAATTCGATCGCCCCTTTGTTGTTTTGTGTTTTATCTACGCCCGTATGAAGAGGCAGTGATTTATTGCTTGTCATTGTGCTTGTTCATTCACACCACACTGAGAATGTACTTTCTCTCGGTACTATTTTTGTCATTGTTGTGACGACGCATATTTAGATGCGGGATGGGATGACTTCGTTGCTTTGTTTACAGTCAGCCCAAGGGCATTTTACTTTCTGTTCACAGATGATGCCAAAAACCTAAAGTTTAAGTTTGAATGACATTACATTTTCCATGGGTTTTCGGTGGAAAGAACTTGACTCGCTGACCTAATTTTTTGTTTATCAGACTACCCACCTAAACGACAGTCACCAGCAACTGATGGTGCACTGGGTGGGTGAGGGTTCCAATGTGATAATCTGCCTGGCCCGAGACTCCAGCCCCAGGAATAAAGGATTGGTGTCACCATCGGCCCTATTCATCTCCTATGATTATGGAAAGAACTTCACAAATAAAACAGACCTGTTCAAGCTTGGTGATGCACCAGACAGTGGTTATGCCCAGTTGGATAAATTCTTTAATCACCCCAAGTATCCAGAATTTGTAAGTATATTTTATGCGAATAATATTTACAATTTATTAATAATTCAGCTAATAGTTACCTACCTAACAGAGGTGCCTGTTTATAAAACTTATGAATCTGCAATGATAACTGCATAGGCATAATGATATAATTAAGAAAATACCTGCAATAAATATAATGCATCATTGTGAAACATATTCAGAGTCAGGGATTTAATTTACATAAAGAATATCAATTGCAATAATCATGAAACAATGAGCAAACTGTTTCCTATGTATTTATTTTATTGCCATTTGCATACAATCCCATAATTAATTGTTTCACGTAAAAGAGTTTACATGTTTATCACAGTTATTGGTCATGAAATTTGTAATTTACTTTATAACAAGAGAGATAAGGCTTATCAAGGTATAGTAGGTAAATTAACTCATATCTGTTGAATACTAGTATTAAATTACCATACAACTTTTAACAGACCAATTTAGTAACCTAATTTTCCTAATAACATTGAGTTTTCCTTTTTTAATTAAATCTTTGTTTAGTTATTTAACAATCAAAATCAAATATTAACACAACACAAGAGATAAACCTTATCTGATGTGAATGCTGACTGATATTGGTTGATATGAAATTATATTTTCAAGTCTTTATACATTTTTATTTTATATTAGAAGTAAAGCCATAATTTTTACTCTTATAATAGTCCCATTTTACTAACATAACTTTTTTGTTATTGTCTTATCATAAGCAATTAAATAATAAAGATGTCTTTGTAGCAAAGATGTGATAAGTTCAAGGAACTTTGGTCATTGACAGTACTAAACAGCTGTTTCACATAAACCTGAATCTAGTTTTTACATACAAAGTTGTTACTTACTGAATCATTTATGTATGTGTGTTTAGTATGACAAATTTTTACATACTTTAGTCATACATAATTTTAATTATTAACATCTATAGTATTTCCAACTGAGTTTTAGAATAAAGGTAAACAAAGTTTCATGTCTTTTAATCGAAGATCTTGTTTCTAAAATATGTTTTAGCTATTAGATATGACAACATAATGAAATAGTAGTTTTAGTAATTTAACTAATTTGCCAACACATATTTAGTTTTGAAATGTATTTTTGAATAAAAAGACATGAAACTTTGTTTAACTTTATTTGAAATGTGTTTTTGAATAAAAAGTCGTGAAACTTTGTTTACCTTTATTCTAAAACTCAGTTGGAATAAAAATAAATAAATAAATAAAATAAAATACTATAGTGAATTGGAATAGAAATTAGTGTAGGTGTTTCATTATCTTATTGTTTTAGTGTGTATTTGTGGACTCAACAAACAAAAAACTCTACTACACCAGTGATAATGGCAAAACCATCCATAGATCTGACCTGAGCTTCAGCCCCAGTGACTTGGCCTTTGATGAGGAGATC
Source organism: Scrobipalpa atriplicella (assembly GCA_029255725.1). Lineage (NCBI taxonomy): Eukaryota > Metazoa > Arthropoda > Insecta > Lepidoptera > Gelechiidae > Scrobipalpa > Scrobipalpa atriplicella. Next base: position 42,039 of record JARACY010001357.1, on the reverse strand, counting down.
CCTGATAAATATGTCATCCTGGATAAAGTTGATTCTAATAGAAAGGTAAGAAATCTGTAAATTATTTGGGTAAGGACAAGGAGGCAGGAGGAGGTAACATTAATAATATTTGAAGTTTTGATAAACACTTTGAATGTAACTTGAAACTGATAAGATAAGATATGTCTTGTTTAGTGTTTAGCTTATTGTTATTTTTTTACCCTAGTGGTTATTTTTAATAGGTACAATTAAATGGAATAGAATAGTAAATAAATGATTGTTATGATGCACTTTTTATACATAATGATGTTTACTATACATTTGAAAACCTCAACTTATTTTCTGCAGCCTATAACTAATGCATTATTTTTTTGTAGCTATACCTCACACTCGATGGCGGAAAAACATTCAAACTTATTCAAAGTTACGTGAAAACCTTTTTCTGGTCATCCGGCCCCGAATTCCCTAAATCCTTCTATGTGGAACGATGGAAGCCTGGTGGCACAAGCACGGTCCTAGCAGCTTCCGATCCGGTAGATATGATGTCTGCCACTAAACTGTTTGAGGATGCTAAAGACTTCCACATCAAAGGGGATTACATGTTCGCGACGAAGCAGTCTAAAGAGGTAAGTTTTAGTTGTATTTCAGGCAATTTCTTCATTTCATTTTACAACGGATTTTGACATTTTGCAACATAAACTATGACGATTTAGACAAACGGCATCCACTGGACATTTTGCTACTTGGATATTCCTGTATATTTCGTCAGACGTGGCGGAACGACCTTTGTGTAGGTCGTTTACGCTCTTTCTACCCCATTAGGGATAAAGGCGTGATTATATGTATGTATGTATATTCTGCACCTAAACATTATATAGGCCGATAGATTCGTTTTTAATAAGAATGTTGTCTAAAGAACCATGATATAAAACACAGGGCCCACGTGTTTATGACACTGATATCAATCTATCATATCAACGGTGTTTTTAATTAGGTGCCAAAATAATTACTTCTAATAGAGTTTTCTTCTTATCAATGGTCTTATCGTACGTAAATAGTTCAATAAACGAATGTAGGTATATCCTTTTAATTGAAGTTATTTGTTTTTTTTAACAATACAAATTGTATAATTTGCGTCACGTATTAATAGTCGATAGAACAATTAATTCTAGGAAATGTCTCTTATTATTTGTTCTTCTGAATCAATCGAATTTCCCAATGAAGACATCGCATACTTCTAATAAAATCAGATTTATATGATTGCGTTATCAATGTGTTTAATTTATGTATTATCTATTTATGTGACGGGATTACTTTATGTAATTTATACATTTAAGTAGGTATCGTACAATGAGAATGAAATAAGTGTCGGTCAGATTATTAACTAGCGTAAATCGAATATTTTCGCAAAAGATACAACTTATATTTATTATCAAAATATTTTTATCTGATTTATGTATAAGCTTTTTACCCGTGTTTAGTGGCGTGGTGTCGTCGAACCACTTAAAATATGAAACCTGACCTCTTCTTATAGAGTGGGATCGAGACCCGAGAGGCGAAGTACCACTTAAAAAAAGCAAAAAACACACGAAAAATATGATAAAATATTTTCTAATTTTTGCACCGTATGGAAATAACATTCATATCAACTCCGAGCACACACTCATTCGGTTTTATAATAGTAGAGACGAGGACGACCCTCTACTAGGTATTGTACTCGTTATCGCATTGTAGTAGTTATTATTTCTATACCTTTGAAGGAAGAAACAGTTTGTTTATGTATGTTATTGTAGACATCTACTTAACTATCCGTAGCTTATATGAAAAGGAGAGTCGTGCTAATACATTTATCATGATTAGCCTTACTTAGCTAATAATATTCCTAAAACTTCTTCGTCCAGTTTTTATTATCAGTCATGCAAAGGTCGCACGATAAACAAATGTTTTGATCGATATCTTCAAGTTTCTTTGTTCGTACAAAGAAAGCGTGTTTACATATTATCAGCCAGTGCCGCGCAAAATACCTGTGAATAAGTAAAAGTTGTATGTATTATGATAACACAATATTATCGATTGCTGCGTTTCAAGCCTTTGTTATTGTGACTGACGCATTGTTGTGTCGCGATGTTTTTTTTTATGAAGCAATTGCAGACTGATCAGTTCTTCCGCATTTAGGCAGTGATGAAGCTGATGATGATAATATAGGTAGGTAGGTATTAATTAGGTACTTAATCTTAATTTTTTGAAAGAAAATAAAAGAAAGAAATACTGAGTATTAGCGTGTTCTTCGATTATGCTTATGTTATGATCGCCTAGACCTAAATTTTGTTAGTGAAAGTAACTAATCATAAAATTTAACAGAGGTTGAGTATTGTTTCATATTATTATTTTAAAATACCTAGTTACGATGGTTGCGTTTTAATAATATTATTTTATTACACTTCATACTTGACTTCAAACAATAACGTAAACATTTTTATTGATATAGGCATCAACACACCAACTACCTTTTCTTTCCAAATAATTTTAGTACGTACTAACAAATAGTAATAAGATGTAACACTTTTCGCGATCAAGTCACTGGTAGCAATTCGTAGTTGCAAAAATCACGACTTAACTAATATAAGTCTATATCTATAATTTTTTATCATGAGTGAATTTTAGTCAAGATTTAGTTAAGTCGTGCCCTCAAATGATCAATAGCATTATTCTACAAGATTTTCAAAACAATGTACGGTTTATGTCCCATGAAATCAATAGAGTGCTTAGTTAGAGCGTAGTTGAAGGTCGAACGTACGACGTCATAAGAACATAAGACTTGTCTCTATGTGATCTAATCTAGCCTAGGGCGTGAAAATGAGTCAGAAATGGAAAAACATGTGGTGTGGTGTTTAAACGATCGATTCCCACCCATGAGAACTTGTTATCTACTGGTGTTTTTATTTTGGATAATATTTTCGTCACCGCATGTGATATTATCAATATTTTAAACACATACAGCCAGTTTAGTATAGTTAAAAAGCATAATCAGGCTTTATGTATGTACAATATGTCCTGTCGGATTAACATTAGCAAGTCTGCGAATTCGATACCCGCAGAGTTGACTATCCAGTAAATAAAAATGATTCGAGGTCGAAATCGCGAGTAGATACTGTGAGTGTAGTGTGTCGTGAGAAACTAGTGAGTGACAATGGTAGAAGTCAAAGTGAACGCAGTCGTCGCGTCCGAAAGAGGGTAGACCGATATGGTTTCCCTTAGAAGACGTCAACATTCGCATCGCCAGTCTACTCGTGACCATGGAGTTTGAAACAACTCCGAAATATCGAGGTAACAATAAACATAAGCGTGGTAATAATCCCGTTCATAATAACAATCAAATTGCAGTGAACAACCGCGAAAGTCTCAAAACTTATATCCAGTAAATAACTTTTGCTTTACACTCCTCGGTCACAATCACAATGAATGTGTTTGTTTTCGATATAGTTGACATGCGGAAACACGTTTCGAGAGAAATGTATCTTTAGACCCTTCTATTTACTTCGTTTACTATCTCTAGTCACATATCTACGTATATTCCTTAGAGATATGAAAACTAAGTAGGTAATATGCAAAAGAGAACGTGTTTTTTTGGCGCATCTAACCTTCAGATGCAATTGAAACAATTTGCAAATGCACATTTTGGAGTAAATTGCAGTTTATGAGATAATTCCTTTAATGGAGTTCTTGACTCAACCTTGTATCACCAGCTTTGTTCTTCAAGATTAATTTTATGAACGAATCAACTCCTTTTGGCTTAGGTATAAAAGTGAAACTAACTTCTTGTATGAAGGTTGTGGTTTCGTAGTTTCATCCTATACAAGGGTATTATTCAGGTACATTCACAAGTTTCACAACTGGCCGTCAAGTGTGACCTATGAATGACTCAATAGTATGAATAACACTTGTTCGATTCAACTCTTGTTAAATGAAATTAAGTAAATACCATTTTTTTTGCAATAAGTTTTTTTGCAACTATATGTTGGTGATTCTCATTTAAGTAAGGTTCTTATTTTATTATTTAAACAAAACGTGAAACTCCATAAACAACCTACGAGGCTTGTGTGGCCTCCTAAAGGTAATAGGTAGTTACTATAACTACGGTGAGTGAGATGTCTAGAGAGTGTTTAAGCCAATGGTTCTCAAAGTGGGTTATAGATAAAGCAAATTATAGTTTTTATTTCTAAGAAGAATCTTATTAGTAATACTTGAATGTAAAGTAAATACAGATCCAGTCTATTAGTGTCATGTATCAGTGTATAGCTTTTTAGTATCGTGATTTATATCAGTTATATTATAAAAGTAGAGATGATGCAATGATGTTTATTTGTTTTCATAATTCTATTTCTTTCTATTCCCAGTGTGTATTACAATACTAAACAATAGGTACACTTTAAAATCGTGGAGCAAAGTTCAAGAGCTACGGCCAATAACTTCAAATTAAATCTCACAAAAATATACATACTAATTATAAAATTACACCTAAAACAGAAAAAAACAGCTGATATTTTTTTTGTAGGTACCTACCTACATGTTTTTTCTTCAAGTTGAGAAACTGCACTGTCTGTAGGATCTCTGAGAAACTATAGAATTTCTGAGTCTAAAGAATATCTAAATATGATATCCTTCATAACAATCACCTCTGGCAAGTTGAGAAACCCTGCAATGAACGGTGTGGACGGCTGTGGTTCATTCTATTAGCCTCGCGGAGGAAGTGGCTCGTCAAGTGGATAATTCCAGAACACGGCACAATTGCCCCTCTCCCCCCACTTAGAGGGCACAGGCACACGCGTCCAGATTCCTTCAGGTTACTCAACCACTTGCTGGAGGATTGAGGAGGATAACCTATAGTAATCAAATCATTGATTTAAAGGTGTCTGATATACTAGTAACGTAACGGCAGACCTTAAAACTTGCTATGTTTTAAGCGAGCCCCTCTGCTCTGTTTTCGCAATTTGGCGAGATTTTGACAAAGAACTTTTGTATACCCTGACCATTAGCTAATAAAAAACTACTTAAGGTAGATCTTTTTAAAACCCGGGCAAGCTATACTTGTTATAATATCTATGGACTAAATAAGGAATGAATAAATTAAGCCAATTTATGCGATTACACTCTGACGAAATATTATCTAGAAGTTAAACGATTACCATTATGGCTTACACGTCCAGTGGCTCTGATTGTTTTAAATAATATTATATTCGTTACCGATTGAGGTCACGTAAACCTGAGCTATGTTTACATTAAACACTCCAAAAGGAAGTTATAATATTATGCATTTTATTCGACCCGAGTTTGTTTAGTCTGAGGTATCAAGTGTCTGTAATACTTACTTAGTGATGAATAATTCAATTAGTCATAGCAAAGCATATTATTCTTCTGAGTAGTAGATGTACTATGTGATGTGGGGATACAATAAGTTTATTGTTCTATTTTGTTTTATCAGTCCAGCGATAGTCGACCTAATTTTTTTTCGGGAAAGCATTTTTTTATAATAACATGATGATGCAAACACCATTAAGTAATTGTTTGTAGAGCAAAGAAAAACATAATAGAAATAGATGAATTAAATTGTTATAACGATAAGCGAATTTTGGGATATTAATATTTTCATAGGGATTTCAAAAATTAAACTTAAAATGTAATGAACATTATTACAGTTGAAATTATTGTATGATTTTTCCTGTAATTGATTTTTATTACCAGCGCGGTTATGATGATTTTGATAAGTAAATTAGACTTCTAGTAATTTAGTTCTGCTAGAAGTCAACATCCTGTTTTCAAGGAAAACCAAGATACATTATAATGTATTTTGCATTTTACATTACCGTATAATATGATTAATAAATAAATAATGTCCTGTATTTACTAACCACAATATCGTGTGGTATTTAATTATTATTGTTTATGTATATTTATTTATAATCACAGTTTGTCAGAGTCCAATTCTTCGTCTCATAGTCTAACAAAGTACCTGGTTTTCGGAAAATGTATTATAGAGTGTGGGGAAAGTCGTTGTGACGTACCCTCTGCCTACCCCGTAAGGGATACAGAAGTGACTGTGTGCATATATGTAAACTTTTCATACATACATGCATTCTCTACATTGTAGAAAATACGTGAAGATGATTTTGAAGTCGATACTTACCGTTGCATAAATCCCGGATGGTGTAGTGGATAGGGCCACGGCCTTCTGTGCAGGTGGTCGTGGTTCGAATTCTATCACGTACCAATGTGTTTTCGAATTTCATATGTACGTTTATTCGGCGCTTTTACGGTGAAGGAAAACATCGTGAGGAAACCTGCACACACCTACGAAGAAATTCAAAGGTTGTGTGTAACCTAATCTAGGATTGGGTCTGGTTTCCCTTCTGGGTTGCGAAGGTCAGATGGCAGTCGCTCTGTGTAAAAACTAGTACTCTCGTTCAATCCCTAGATTGGGTAGCCGATCCCGTGAAATACGGGAAAAAGGCTAGGAAGATGATGACTTGCCGTTGCATAACAGGGAGTAAAAAAATAGCTGACCAACCAAACTTTAGGGTGAGAAAGTACCAATGAAACTGAACAACTTTACCCAAAAAATAAAAAATAAAAATTGGCCCACAAATGGTGTCACTCGAGTCAATTTGTATGGGAGGGTAATTTTTTTATCATATTTCGACCTATGTTCCTTGAGGAAAGATGTTCAGTTTTTGGTTTCAGTTGGTAGGTTCACACCCTAACTAAAGTTTGGCCAGCAAATTTTTTACTTCATGTAGGGCTTATTTTATATTTTGACATTGTACTTTATGAGTAAAGTAATGGCGAGGGTATTTAAAGGAATGGCGAGAACTGGCGCTAAACCGTGATCAATGGAAGGGAGGGAGAGAGGCCTTTGCCCTGCAGTGGGACACCACAGGCTCATAATAATAAATATTTGTAATTTCTGTGTTTTTTGTGCAATAAAGTATATTTGTATTTGTAATAATAATAATAACTTTATGAGTAGGAGTAGGTGTATTCGGTATAGTGACCACAGGATAGTGAGTCACTTGAATAAAACATGACATGTGTTAAGGAGCAAGCTACGAACTTTGCGCTTCATTGTCATAATAAACAAACTGTAGATTAACAGGAAATGCCTAAGTATGAAGAACTTACAATACAAGTAGTGAGGTCAGAATGAATGATGAACTAAATTAGAACAGTAAATTTTTCTTTATTTTTCTTCTGATCTATACCTTATATAAAAATTGTGTTAACGATTTTATAAGTTTAAGTACTGTTGTATTGTTTATTACATTACATGCGCATTTAATTTCCAAATTGGTAAATAGTACCACTTGGGCCTAGTACGGATTGGTTGACTTCACATTCACACACAACCTTTGAATTTTTTCGTAGGTGTGTACAGGTTTCCTCACAATGTTTTCCTTCACCGTCAAATTTCTATATTATTCTTTCCTAATTAAGTTTTGTTTTCATCTTTAACTATACATTTTTGTTACAGAAAAACACATTAGATTTCTACATCTCGCACCAAAGAGGGCCATTCTACAAAGCAGATTTCCAAACAGAACTAGACCTAAGAAAGTTCCACATAGCAGATGTGACTGACAAACGTATATTCGTCTCTGTCATGCACACAGAAACGCTCGCCAATCTCTACGTGTCCGAGATCAGCAGAAACTTCACGCAGTACAAGTTTGTGCTGAGTTTGGGCCAGATTTTGTGCTACTTCCCTGATGGCAATTGGAAGGACAGTTGGCTGGAGTAAGTATATTCTATGCATTCATACAATATTGTAAAGAATCGGATCAATAATAACATCGCCCTATATTTTTTCGTGGCGAGTATGGCAATTCCCCAACGAGTGAGTATATCAGGGAGGGAACAGGCAGATAATGAAAAAAAAAAAAACTTTCATAGTAAGTACAAATTGTAGAGAAAGCCTCCATACTTAATTCACAATCATTTATTGCTTTCTGGTCGGTACATAAATGAATTTACGTAAGAAGTGTAGGACTCCCAGCCAAGCGGAAATGAAATAAATAAATACTATTGACTGGTATTCGTTCAGGAAATGTAAATTATAATACACAATATAAGTTTTGAGACTTTCGCGGTCGTTCATTACAATTAGATTATTATGACCATGTAGCTTGAAAGAGCTCTGAAATATCGAGGTAACAATAAATATAATCGTGGTAATGATCCAGTTCAAAATAATAATCTAATTATAATACACAAAACAATGATGGATCGACTAATTAGTACGGCTGTTAGCCGGAAAAGTTTGCAAACTGGCGTGATGGGATGAATGGGTCTCAGACTGGTTGTACACATCCTAAGGTAACTTTTGAGATATGTTGCCCTGGTGGGTACACTCTATGGGTCTGCAGGCAGGGTCGGTTAGGTTACAATATAGGAGCAATTACAGTATTTCAATTATATAGGAGTGGTGCTCGAACAAAGTTTGGAGCACACCCTGGTCAAATTCACATCGTGGTGAAAAAAATCCAAAATGGCGGGAAAAAAGATGGCCGCCATACAAAATAAAAAGTCGAATATCTCCTAAACGATGAGAGATAGATGGAGAGTGCTCGAATAAATGTTATAGGGAATGATAGTAGGTAACCTCCGGTGATCACGAAAATCCAAGATGGCGGATCCAAAATGGCGCCTGATAAAAAAATGCTCGGATCAGGCTGCAATTTGGCTGGTGAGATGTCATTGAAGTACTAATTCGATATTGATAGTTCGTTTTTCAAATCCAACGTTTTCCAATTGAATTAGTACTTCAATAACCTCTCACCAGCCAAATTTCAGCCTGATCGGAGCATTTTTTATATCAGGCGCCATTTTGGATCCGCCATCTTGCATTTTCGTGATCACCAGAAGTTACCCACTATCATTCCCTATAACATTTATTCGAGCACTCTCCACCTATCTCTCATCGTTTAGGAGATATTCGACTTTTTATTTTGTATGGCGGCCATCTTGTTTTCCGCCATTTTGGATTTTTTTCACCACGATGTGAATTTGACCAGGGTGTGCTCCAAACTTTGTTCGAGCACCACTCCTATATCATTGAAATACTGTAATTGTTCCTATAGTAACCTAACCGACCCTGCCTGCAGACCCATAGAGTGTACCCACCAGGGCAACATATCTCAAAAGTTACCTTAGGACGTGTACAACTAGTCTGAGACTAATTCAACCCATCACGCGAAAGTGCAAGCTTTGTCCTGATTTTGATCCTTAACCGCCGTACTAAATAGTGCTAAAGTATCTATTCACTTCTCTGTAAGGTTGGACCGGTATTTGCCTCCGTGATGCATGTAGATAGGTATGTTTTCTGCATAAATTATCAACATGATTCGAAGAATATTGGCAGTAGTCAATAAATTAATCAATTCCTATTGTAATAATAACAATTTATGGGTGGGTGGATATGGATGGATAGCTGGAACTAGTATGATATCATAAAAATCAACCGAAAGGTCATCATAATGATTATGGTGAACTGTGAAATACCCAGTTTCTAGGATGAGGTGTATTAAGGAGGTATTAATAACCTCTGACACCAGGGTTCATCGGGTCGATCGACTCGAAACCCACACGACAAGAAGAAGATTAATAATCATATGTTAGCTAATACTAATAATAACAGCATCATTGATTTCATTATAAATGATATTTACTTGACCTATGTCAATAAATTGATAGATAACATGTTTGCTAAAACTAAACTATGTCCGTTTTAATAATACAACTATAGTCAAGGGAGAAATGATAACAGCTTTCTAGACTATTCAAGTTAGAGAGCGCCCAGGACCGCAGGGAAAACCGAATAATGACCTCTAAACTTAATAAAATCGTACGCAGTAAATATCCTTATGATTGCTTCGTCAACAATTTTAAATCTCTACTATACTCAAAAAATCTAAGAAGGAAGTTATGACGGTTGCTACTCCTAATACATTACAGATACATTTTCTTTTGACATTTGATGACATTTGTCGCAGCTATCTTTTTAGATTTTACAGAGTTTAGCAAGTTTTAATTTTATTCCAGGGACGTCACAGAGGATCCATTCACAGACTTATACAGGGTTGAAGGTCTGAAGGGCATCTACATTGCCTCGAAGGTGGACTCCAAGACCCCCATGGCGAATGTGGGGCCAGAGCACCTCGTGTCACTCATCACGTTCAACCACGGCGTTACTTGGTCTCCTATCAACCCGCCCACTGAAGATGAGAATGGTAAGTTGAGTATACAGGGTCTGACGGCATCTATATTGCCTTAGATGTGGACTCCAAGACCCCCATAGCGAATGTAGGGCCAGAGCACCTCGCTCGTGTCACTCATCACGTTTAACTATCGATACGGTCACTTGAAATAAGAATGGTAAGTTAAGTTGAGTATTCGGTAAGGAAAAAGCAACAAAACAATGGCAACCGGTTGCCATTAAGCATTATTTACACCCTTTAGCGCATATTTTTATTGTTATTTTGATGAGGATAAGGATAAGAGTCAAAAATATTGACTGTATAGAGTCAACGGATCCTATCCAACGCATTTTTAAGTGTATGCTTAGTTATGCATACGCCTACTCAAACGAGATAGCAGCGTCGCAATAAACCGATAAGTATAAACAACGCATAAGAAGGTACGACGATCCATTTGTTATCTTTAAACAAAATTTCCCTGTTACAATGCTGTTACAAGTAATATTTCGTAAAACTGCATTAAACGGGTACCAACACAAAATAAGGTAATGAATGACAAAATATGGTAAGACATGTTAATCGACGCGTGTTTGTTTACTTAACAGGCAAGCCACTGAACTGCCACATCGAGAACTCGTGCAGCCTCCACTTGTGCCAGAAATTCAGTCAGCTGTATCCGGTTACAAGGTGAGAGAGACAAACAAATATATTGACACGTGTTTACTGGTAGTGCACTTGTGGCGTCTTTGCCTTTGGTCATTTGGTGGTAGATAGACAGACGAGGGTTGAATGGGAAGAAATCTATGGGCGTTTTCAATGAAGCTAGGTGAAAATCTGGTGAAAGTAGTATACTATACTTAGTATAGTATATATACGTATACTACGTACGTAGTGGTGTAAGGGACAGCGTACCAGAAATAGGGGTTGTTCAGTCAAAGAAACTGTATAAATTTCACCTGTTTTTTTTTCTTTTCCATACAAATGATCCGAGGTAATAATTTTGTATGGAAATGAGAAAATTTTTCAGTTTCGTTGACTGAGCAATCCCTATCAGTTTCCGGTACGCTGTACCTTACGCCCCGTAGTATATTACTCCATGCTATTACATAAATTACTTTTCGGGTATTTTCAACAGAAGCTTGTTCTTGTTAAGGGAATTCAAGGTCAATTTCAAGGAATTTTATTAAGGAAGGATGCAATGCAGTGAAGGATTTTTTGTCGATCTATAAATAAAAACAGCCAAACAAATTATTAAACCTACACTTTTTGCACGATGGTATCATTGGTAATTTAAAGTTAAATATCGGACAAGTTTTCCTTATTTTTTATAAAACACAATATGTTTAATTGTTTGATATATTCCTGTTGATTCGAAGGGTTTGTGAAATTATAAAATTAGGAACTGAGTCTTATTTTACCTGCGGTTTTGAATACCAATATTTTACCTGAGGTTTTGAATTGTACCAATGAATGTATCCCACCCAACAAACTAAAAATAAAGCTGCACAAACCAAACAGGTTGAAATAAAAATATTATAACAATTTATGCGTGTTATCCCGGATGAAGTTATGTTTATACCGGGTGTAAGGGACAGCGTACCAGAAACTTATAGGGGTTGCTCAGGCAACGAACCTGAACAACTTTTACTAGGAAATTATTTCAGGATATGAAATTTTATTTTTGATTTTCCATACAAATTGTCTGATCGAGATGGTCATTTTGTATCGGAAAGTATTTTTTTTTTTTTTTTCATTTCCTGAAAGAATTTCCTAGTGAAAGCTGTTCAGTTTAGTTGACTGAGCAACCCCTATCAGTTCTGGTACGCTGTCCCTTACACCCCGCATTTATCGACTTGGACCGATGTTCATTTATTGACCGATATTTTGGTACAAAACGATGAAGTTAAATGCTAGATAAGATACATAAGTGATAATTATAGCATTTATCTTCAGAGCGCAATTCATGAAAAAAAAACTTTCGGTGATGTAATAAGTTAGATAGACTGATTGTTAATTGTCTAAACAGATTATAATACCAGTGAGTGTGGTCAAGAGTTGAGTTTGTAACAATTATCGCGAGCAATGTTATCGCGCTGAACTTGTCATTGTAGCAAAAACAGCGATAGAGAACCTTTTGGAGCTATATTTTAGCAAACATGTTACTTCATTTCATACACATAATACGTTTAGTATGCGACATAGTGATGCATAAGCTTGTTGCAAAAATATATATAAAGTTCGATGCGCGCATATCTTGAATCTGGGACCTTGGAACGAAATTAATTTTAAATTTTATTAAATCGTATGCGTGTTGGCGAAGAAGTCATTCCTTTATTTAAATATTTTACAACGCTTAATAAACAATTATAAAAACAAACACTACATATACATCTGTGGTTAGTTATTGATGATACTTTGTTCGCAGCCTTCCCGGAGTGGTTACCAATAAAAATGAAAGGTAAACTAGTATGCAGTTCAATCCAAATGAACATTATAGTTTGTTTTTCATTTTGAAATTTGCACCTTGTGTAGTAAGATTGGTTTTCGATTGGCAACTACATCCACGCTTAGTTTGTTTTAGTTTTTTTATCACTAGTTTTTTGTCACTTATTTTTGTTTTTGATTAGTTTGCATATAGTTTTCCTTGAACCTCATTTTATAGACGTGGTTTTGTTTTTTGTTTTTCGCGTGAAATTTGTTTTTTTATTAACAACCGCAAATCAAATTGCGAATAATTTGTTTGGCACATTATTCGAATTTCCTTGTACATTACCTAGGTATAAAACTTCCCTATTTGTTGTATAACATAGCTTATCAGCACATCGAATCAGATTATTATGTCTGGTCACGTAAGTACCATAATATTGTGTGAATACGGTTTATTATGTACGTGATAATAATACTGTGGAAGAAAATTTGTTTTGACTTTAGAATTACTCAAAAATGTAAAAAAAAAACGGCACTAAGCCCTGTTTTGCATTTTGTCGTTGGCTTTCTTTAAATTATAATTATTATACCTATTCTCCCAAAGACCATGTTGTCAGACTCAAAAATTTACTGCACTTTTTGCAAACATATTGTATTTTGATGTTTATGTCCAGCGGTTGGTCTTATTTTAACTGCTCTTATAACCTCGCCTATTTTAATGATGGTTGTTCTGTGTTGGTGTTTAATACAATGCAAATATTATAGTACATTTTAAGGTTTCAGGTTACGTTACTTATTGTTTAAATGAACAATGCACCACATACTAACGTGTATTTTATTCATACACAAAACACAATCACATTATAGGCTCAGTTTCACATTACCTCTGACTATACTTAGTTACCAATCTCCCTTATTCCACAAAACAATACATGCAACTGTTGAATACACACAATTAAAATTTTCTTTAAATCAGTTAGTTCATAAATATATACGTATGATGTTATCCATTGATTTTAGGTCAGCAAGTATCATGAGCTCGAAATCAGCACCCGGCATAATAATGGCGACCGGTGTGATGGGCAAGTCGCTTAAAGGCATCCCAGGGGTCTACATGAGTCGTGATGCCGGCCTCACATGGAAGAGAATCCTCAAAGACTACTACTTCTTTAACTACGGCGACCACGGAGGCGTTCTAGTCGCCGTCAAGTATTTCAAGTCCCGAGGCGAAACTAGAAAGATCCTGTATTCGACGAACGAAGGCATCGAGTGGAACTCGTACGAGTGAGTCACAAGTTTCAATGTTTTCTCTTTATTTTGATAAGTTATCAAACAGCGCTTCACTGAACAATCGTATTTATTCATAGGTTCAACGCCGACGACCTACGCATTTATGGACTGATGACTGAACCAGGGGAAAATACTACTACATTCACCATGTTCGGATCAGCTAATGAACAACACCAGTGGATTATTATCACTATTGATCTTCTCAATACTTTCGCAAGGAATTGTACTGAAGACGATTATAAATTCTGGTCACCTTCGCCGCCGAACTCTTCAGTCTCTTGTGTTCTTGGTCAAAGAGATACTTTCCAAAGACGTTTAGCCCACACCAACTGCTATAATGGAATCAATTACGACAGACCAATAAAGAAACAAGTCTGCGAATGTAGTAGACGAGATTTCGAATGTGATTTTGGCTTCATGCTATCCGGCGACGAAGAATGTATTAGAAATAAAAGCGTCAGATTCGATCCCTATGCAATTCCACCAGAGTGCCGACCGGGACATTCTTATGTACGCACTAAAGGTTACAGGAAAATTGATGGAGATGTTTGTACGATTTCGTCTTACTTCGCATACGCCCCAGACACGATCCCCTGTCCAATAGAAGAACCGCAAGAGTTCCTTATCGTCGCGTTACGAGACAAAATTGCTCGTATCGACTTATCGGACAACACTACCGTCATCCCGGTTCAAGGCCAGAAGAACATTGTTGCCGTGGAGTTTGATATAAAGAACAATTGTATTTACTGGGCGGACATTCAACTAGATAAGATCAGTCGGCAGTGTTTTAATGATGGCACGACACAAGAAGTCGTTGTTGACACGGACTTGGCCAGTATTGAAGGCATGGCATTAGACTGGATCTCGAATGTGCTGTTCTTCGTTGACGGTATGAGGAAGAAGATCGAAGCTGTAAGAACAGATTTGTCTAGCCAAGGGCGAATGAGAGCTACAATCCTAGACTATAAAGTTTTGTCTAAACCACGAGGTATCGCGGTTCACCCTAGAGCTGGTTACTTATTCTGGACCGACTGGGACAGAAGCAACCCTTCGGTCTCACGATCAAACCTTGACGGCAAGGACGTGAAGAAACTATTCGGAAAGCCAGTCGTCCAATGGCCCAATGGAATCACAATCGACCAGATGGCAGAGAGGATTTACTGGGTAGACGCGATGGAAGACTACATTGCCAGCTCAGATTTGAACGGTCACTACTTCAGAAGGATCCTATGGAACGACGACAAGGTTTCTCATCCGTTTGCCGTAGCAGTGTTAAAAGATAAAATGTACTGGGATGACTGGAAGGCGAAGTCTATCTTTATCGCCGACAAAGACACTGGAGCTAACATTGTCACTATCAACGATACTTTATCTGGCCTCATGGACTTGAAGGTGT
The DNA here is from genome assembly GCA_029255725.1 of Scrobipalpa atriplicella. Classification (NCBI taxonomy): domain Eukaryota; kingdom Metazoa; phylum Arthropoda; class Insecta; order Lepidoptera; family Gelechiidae; genus Scrobipalpa; species Scrobipalpa atriplicella. The sequence goes on along the minus strand of JARACY010001357.1, from coordinate 26,700 downwards.
TTGCGCACTTCGTTCAGCACGGAAGCAATGCCTGTTCATACAAGAATACCAGCTGCGATACTCTGTGTCTTGGAGGGCCGGGAAATACGTTTAGTTGTCTATGCCCTGATGGTTTCCATAGGATCAATGGGAAGTGTATGTGTCCTAATGGACTGGAGCCTGCGGTGAATATGACGTGTCCGAAAATAGCTGGAGGGTCTTGTAGTCCTGTGAGTATTGCTTTAAATATTTTTAATACTGTGTCTCGACTTTTCTAGTCTACTTTAAAAGACTGATAAATTAAATCTGTGCACTAGTCCTCTCGTGACCATGGAGCGTGCAACCGGCGAGGATGAGAAGGACGACAGATGTAAAAACTCCACCTGTGCGCCGTATATGTTTAGATGCCGAAATATTGAGACAATCAAAATAAACATTATCGTTGTAATAAACCCCCTAAAACTAACTATTTAAACGAATCTACGGTTTCTATTACTGTCCTGTAAAAAGCGACCCTCACAAAAATATACCCGTCTCTTTCTACCAGGACCAATTCTCGTGCAAGAACGGCATGTGCATCGCGGCTGCGTGGCGTTGCGACGGCAACAACGACTGTGGAGACCTCTCAGACGAACTTGGGTGCCAATGTACCCCGCCCATGATACCCTGTGACGATACCAGGTGTTATCTGCCCCATTGGAGGTGCGACGGGGATATAGACTGTGCTGATATGAGTGATGAGAAAGGTTAGACATAGTTTTAAGTTCTATTTTGAAGTCATAGGGCCTTTCAGACAAACTGGGGTGTTAGTGTACCTCGCCCATGATACCCTGTGACGATACTTGCCCCTGTAGCATGCCACCGCGCGATAACGAATATATCGCATCTATCTGTCAAACTCCCATACGATTTGACAGATAGATGTGATAAAATGTGTGATAAAACGGCTATCGCAACCTTATCGCGGCTGCATGCTACGGGGGCAGGTGCTACCTGCCTCATTAGAGGTGATATGAGCCTTGAGAAGGGTAGGACATTTATTTTGATGAATCATGGATGAATCCTACTGTTCATTTTGAGCTTCAAAAATAACCGTTATGGATCGTTGTTATCATAGGTTGTTATAAATGTTTGACGGTTCATCGAAACCAAGGAGAATAAACATTCAAACCTGATCGTAAGTGTTGTGCTGCAGATTTCGGTTTTAATCTTCAACTCTTCTCTAGTATAGACTATTAATAATTAACTTATTTCCACAGACTGTGGCCACCACAACTGTTCTGCCAACGAGTTCCAGTGCGGTACAGGACAATGCATAGAGAAGAAGTGGGTCTGCGATGGAGATAACGACTGCAAAGATGGTTCCGACGAACGCAACTGCACTGTAAGTATAGAACCATATGGTTGACCGCTAAACTGCGGCCAGATCTTGCAAAATAAAGCAAAATTATTCCTGTGAATCATTTCATTACATGAAATTTATTTGAAGTGAAGTAATTTGTATTTTATTTCAACTGACGTTATATTCAGACCGCATTACTCGCCAGACTGCATGAATCATACGAAAATAATAAATTTATCGTAGGATTGGTAAACATTTGCTTCAAAGCGTGACACACTTGTTAAAAAACATACATACAATACATACATACATAATATCACGCCTGTATTCCTAATGGGGTAGGCAGAGCGTCAACGACCCAAACAAAGGTCGTTCCGCCGCGTCTGACAAGTTTTGAGAAATCTTTAAGATTAGATCTGTATATTGCTGTAGTGATAGGTTGTCAGCCCATCGCCTAAATTACAATATACTGAAACCCTCGAATCCCTTAGCTGGTTTTTACAGCATGCCTGGGAGGAAATGCAGCTGGCACATTCTATGTTTTTCTATTGCTCCCAGTCCAGCATGGCAGCTACAAAGAAAGGTTGGTCTAATTGGTTATATTATATGATTTATGGTCAAATTTAATAAATTTACTTCCCTTTACTTTATTTATTTTGTCAAACAGGTGAACCCAAAACGGCCAGAAATCGACTTTGTGAACTGTTCCGCGAACGGCTTCGCTTGCGGTAACGACAGCAATGCCATCTGCATCCCCAACTCGTGGGTGTGCGACGGAGAGAGAGACTGTCCCGGCGGCGAGGATGAGAAGGACGACAGATGCAAGAACTCCACCTGTGCGCCGTATATGTTTAGATGCCCTACAGGAAAATGCATCTATAAATCTTGGGTGAGTGTCTTCTAGCCTAGAAAGAAAAGGATGTGAAATGCAAGATTTCGTTTTTTTGACCTTCTCTTTAGTACCTATTAGCTAATGATCCATCTTAAGAAAATTCGCGCTGTGGAAGCAGGATAGCTATATTTTTATAGTCGTATAACGTTTTCCTGCTCGTACTGTTCGAAATATCGCAACAGCGTATTTATATTTAGTTTAGCTTACTAACAGGTCTGGTTTACTTCCTGTGTTGTGAAAGCAGTATTTTGGGTAAAAATAAGACGTTTTTTCAACTTTCGAGTCATTTGATAGAAAAACCCACTACACTAAAGGTTGCTTGGAAGAAATTACTCCCTAGCAATAAGGCCTCCTATATCGTACTTACTGTTTTTTTCTAAGATGTATTTTTTTTTTGATGCAATAAAGAATTATTGTATTGCATTGTACACTACAACATTAATTTCAACCCGCTAGGTCTGCGATGGCGAAAACGACTGCGGCGACGAAGACGCAGCAGACGAGAAGAACTGCTCAACCATCGGCATAATCGGCTCCAAACTGATCCCGCGACCCTCCACTGACAAGCCGGAGTTCTCCACCAACCTCACCTGCCTCGACTGGATGTTCAAGTGTGACAACGGCAACTGTTTACCATACTGGTGGCGGTGTGACAGTATCAACGATTGTGGGGATAATTCCGATGAGGTCGGGTGCGGGATGTTCGCGCCAGAGTCTAGTTCTGTCAGTCCCGAGCATGATGGAATGAAACAGAGGTGCGGCAAGAATCAGTTCCAATGTTCGCCTGGTAAGTGACCTGAGTAGTGATTTTATTATAGTTAGAGTAAGCCAATTGCTTCAGATAGGTCCATAACATCAGTCATCGAATTATTCAAGAAGAATGCAATGATCGAACGCGACATTTTAGTAATTTCATAATTATATTTTAGGCGTTTGCATCCCCCTCCAATGGGTTTGCGACACCGCGGAAGACTGCGCGGACGGTCTCGATGAGAAGGGCTGCAAAGACCCGATCAGCAGGCACCAGACCTGCGCCGCGGATGAGACCCCTTGCGTGGATGGGAAAGGCTGCGTGCTCAGCTCCAAGCTGTGTGACGGGAAGAACGATTGCTCCGATGGTAGCGACGAAGCTGCATGTGGACGACCTGTTAGTAAACCTACTACAGTCTATAAAACATAGAATACACAATAAAGTACAGAGATGGCTTACAAAAATCTTGCTGCAGAACTTATTTAAAATCGTTCCCGGCACGAAAGCACATTGCCCGCCTGTTGTCTGATTTACAGTACATCAAAATCGTCAAATCCTTTCGTTGACTTACAGAATGACCACGAATGTAACTTGTAAACTCTACTTTTTGACAGAAGCAACTGACACAAGTTTCCCAGACCAGCAAAAAAATAATTATGATAATATTTTCCAGACCCACAAGCCCAGCGCGGACTGCCCGCACGGCTATTTCCTCTGCGACGACGGCACGCTCTGCGTATCACAAGCGATGGTCTGTAACGGCCATCAGGACTGCTATGACGGAACTGACGAGGTCAACTGCACTAATATCAATGATGACTCCACGCGGCAACTTATGAATACTTATTACAAAGTGAGTACTTACAAAGTGAGTGAACGCTTTACATAATCCAAGAATGTATATTTCAGTATTTTTATGAACCAAGCAATGGTCTGTAACGGCCATCAAAACTGCTACGATGGACATGGCGATGTCAAGTTCATGAGGGGAAATTTAAATGGTGGCGGTTGTATGACTGACAGTGGCCCATTCTTTTCTTTACAATAAAGTGTGAGTGAGAGACAAATATAAAAGCCGCCATTTCCGCCTTGTTGCTGGTCACTGCTTCGTTTTTCTATTGTTATGTTAACGAAACGTTCATTAATGTCAAGTTTGTTTAAGATTTACCTCATCATATTTCTGTTGCAAATAAAAAATACGTGTGAAGGAATTCATTCGATACGTCAATGGTATAGACGTTTGTTTATACGAAATAGCTTGTCCAACAGCTGATAAGCATCGGCGTGGACCAGCTGTCCATCAACGCGACGTCCTTCCTCATCTCGTGCTGGATGCCGCAGCAGAAGACGGTGCAGTACAGCTTCCTGCCCTCCATTGCTAAAGTCGGCGATGGCGTCTGGAAGAATATGACCTGGACTAACGACACCGTCTACAGGTATGAAGTAGATAGATGAAACGTTTATTGAAATTTTACATAAAAAAATAGATTCGTGATAGGTAGATACAGTGTGAATGATCTTGGCTAAGAAACTGTGGTCACTTTAGTTTATGATATTTTTTACTAGCAAGGGAATCACATTGCTAAAATTTTATATATTTTTAGGTTTACGGATTTGGAGCCATTCACCAACTACAACGTTACTTTCTACATAAAAGACAGCGTGTCCAAGAAGATTTATGCGGCCAATAAATATGTGAATACTACTACTGGAGAAAGTGGTGAATAACAATTTAGTACCTCCGTTATCACGCGATTTTTGCAGTAGATTGATTTATCTATGGTGACCTGGATTTTTATAGCTTAAGGTCACGCTATACTCGCGATAAACAGTATTTATGTTCTCTCCCGTTGATTGAGCCATGCTGTGGTCACTATCAATTTTAACGGATGTCTTTGGCCTTAAAAATGCACCGCGAGATTAAAAAATAAATAAAGACTGCGTTTGTTTCTCCGGCGTTGCGCAAATTTTTAGGGATGATTTATGTATGTTTTTTTGTGATTGTAATCATCATTTGATGTTGATGAGCATTCCCTTTCAGTTTTGGGTATACTTTCCCTTACACCTTGTCTAGAGCTGTATTTTGGGTCGCAAGTCGTATTTGAAACTGAGATAAGATTGAAATATATCTATTTTCCGTAGTTCCGTCCCCACCGCGGCGCGTGGGCGTGCGTCAGTTGATCGGCAGCCGCGTGGACGTGATCTGGGACCCCCCGGAGACCCCCCGCGGGCTCATCCGCTCCTACACCATACACTACACGCCTCCCGTACCCCCCAACGTCAAAGTGGTCCCGGTGTCGTGGCACCCGCCCGCCAACAGAAGCCTGTCCTACAGATCCACGATTACTGGCTACTTTGAACCGAAGACGAAATATGCGTTTTGGGTGAGTTGCTTATTCGTTTCTTGAATGTATTATTCCATGTTTCCATTATTTTAAGCCATTATATCTCTAGCCATTCCCGAAATTCACGGGGTCAGCTATCTAATCTAGCGGTAGGGGATTTAACGAGGATACTGGTTTTTACACTTGAGTGAGTGAATACCATTTTGACTCCTAGAAGGGAAACCAGACTCAATCCTAGTTTAGGCTTTTGCCAGGTTTGTGGCCAACCTAGCTGTAAGTGAATTCAAAAAAGTATAAAATAATTTTAAAACTAATCGATAATATTGTAAAAACAATGATATAGCCTTCGATACACTTTTTACTTCATACATAAACTTACATCATGTAAGCCAAATTGCGCCGACTACGAGTAATATACGTTTTTTTTTCAGGTAACCGCTCAAAACGGCGTCCACACATCGGAATCATCGGAGGTGGCGTATTTCATCTTCGAGGACATCGGCGACGTCGACGACCTCGCCAACGTCAGCATGGCCAGACTCAACGACTCCGCCGTGTACTTGGAGTGGCACAAGATTAGGGGCATCGAGGGATACGTGGTTAGCCTGCAGTATCCCAGGAACTACAGAAGTCCTCCAGCTGTGAATACTACGAACACCAATATTACATGTAAGTAAACTAAAAAAAATGCTATTATTTTGTAACGGATCTAATTTGTTGAAAGTTTATTTCTATGCGTTTTGGTTTATTACTTTAGGTCAGATCGATTGTGTATACATGCATTCGTCACACATCTTAATGTAATGAATGAGAATGAATGGCTTTTAAACAATACCTACGATATGGATTATTTCGAGCGCGTATTCAATAGAAAACTAAAATATTAATTGCGATTGAATTTCTGTGTGTATTTATAGAGAACATTTGGACTCTATAAACAACAACTGTTTTTTTCTTTCAGTAACGGATCTACCAACTGGCGTTCAGATCTACGTGAACGTATACGCGTTCAAGGGCGATATCTTCGGCAACCCGTTCACTATCCCACTACCTATACGGGGAGAGAAGGACGAGACATTGAACGTCACCGCCATGCTCATCAAGGAGACAGGGACCACTGTACAAGTGTCATGGACCCCGCCTAAAGCTGACAAATATAAGAACAAGCAGTTGGAATATCAGATGTTCTACGCTCATGTGAAGGGAAGCATGACTAATAATGGAATGGCGCATTGTAAGTTTTTTTTTTTATTTAATTTTATAATTTCCGGTTCATAAATGATCTAGAGTGGTATATGGGCAATAAATAATAAATATTAGCTAACGCTCGCTCAAATAGCTAAAAACGCTGAATATTACGCACACAAGTACACGTGTTAGGGCTGGCTACCGCGCGACACAATTTGTAACGAGACAACAAGTAAAAAGATGCAGATAATGTGCGTTCACCGAGACGATCGACAACCCGACCGCTTTAGCCGCCGTTTTCAGCGGCCGGCGGCGGTAACCGGTTTCATACTTAAAGTGCGGAGTGAGCCAGGCCTGACAACCTAGCACTACACTATAAAAAAAACTTAAAAAGTGTCGGAAGTGGGAAAATCACTTTTTATTGTCTTTTTTTCTTCCTATACCTACCTCGTAAGACATGAAGGCGTGATTAATGTCTGTATGTTTGTTTCCCAGCGGATAGCGGTGTTCGTACAACAAACACTTCAGTGTTAGTACGCGGACTGCACGCGTGTGAGAGCTACGTGTTCGTGGCGGGGCTGGCTCACGGGCCGCTCTCCACACCCACAGAGATCATGACCAGGGAGAACGCCAAGTGAGTCATCTCAATATTTTACTTATTGTAGTTTTACTTGAATAGCGTTAAAGGAATCGCCTGTGTAAGTTTGTAATAAAAAAAATAGCTAGTGACAGGCCACTGATGGACATAGCATAGCCTCCCCAGGCGCGCTACTGGTCCCAGCGTTCGGTTTTTTGCATCCACTTCCTGCCAGCGACCAATCAAACGCCATCGCTTCATAAGATGACTTGCGCACACAGCCTCGTACAACGTTTGTGGCTGATTTGATTGCAATTTTAGTCACCCTGACTACTCGGATTATAATTTAGTTTAGACGGTTAATTTTTGCTGTATAAATCCTAAATGTAATAATTTATTATGAAAAAATTAAAAAACCATCTAAAAATGCATTTTCTTTGTGACCTTTCAGAGCTCCCATCAAGAATCTTCATGCCAAATTTGTAGAAGATAAATCTCAACTGAAGATAGTATGGAATGCCAACTGTGATGTCATTCGAGAGCCTGTTGCATACAAGGTGAGTTTTCCTGGCAATGTTTGATTTGCCTTGTGTGTGTGTGTGTGTGATACAATACAACAAATCTTTAGTATATTATGCTACACCTGCCAAAATAAACAAAAACGCAACGTTGTAAAAAGTTGTTGCCTTTTTTATGCGGCCATTAATTTATTTTTTCTTTGAAGTATTTGTGCCTTTAGACTAGATGTAGTGAGCCCTCTTGAATGATATCGCTCTATCGTTGACTATGTTTCAAAAATTATCACTAGCTTAAACTATTAATCGCATTGTTTTATCCCGATGATGACGATCTCTTCTATCTCTCCCTACCACAAGACATTGATTATAATACTTGTTGTTTTATTTGTCAGCTGGTCATAACGGAGTTGACTCGCGACCGGCCCAGTCGGTACTTGCTGAGTCCAACCATCAACACCACGCTCGCACATCTCATCAGCAACGTGCCTGTAGGGGGCAGGTACAACGTCTGCGTCAATGTAAGTAATATTTAACTGCAGCCGTTGTATGCAGTCGTGATAGCCATTTTATCACATTTATCCGCCAAATCGTTTGGGAGTTCGACAGATAGATGCGATATATTCGTTACGCGCGGCGGCTGGCTATGGGCGCCGGATCAGATACCCTAATAACCGTCGGGATGTTGCGTCTAGTGAACCGATGCCTAACTGGATATATTTCAAACTTGTATATTTACAATTCGTTGAGTTGTCGGTAATATCCCTTCGTCTTTTTTTTCTCAATGTTTTGAGCCAAGCCATGTTTTTCGAGCCGCTGAAATACTTAAGCAAGACTTTGTCTTCGTCTGGCGTAAAAAGAAAATAATTTTATTTCACTCTAAAACTTCATTCATAAAACGCTGAAAAGTCTGACTTGCGTTGCGTGATCCAAAAGGCATACATCAAAATTCGTACAATCCGTAGAAATGTGTGATGATTGCAGTTTTGCAGGATCGGCAATCAGTACCTTGTAGGTAGTACGCACTCTTTAAATCTTTCTTTTTTTTCTTACTATGAAACTTGTAATTGAAGTCTTGTATGCGTGGTATCGGGTCGATAGTCAAGTCGACAAGGTTCGCTCGTTCTCTCGTCAGCTCTCGATTTATCACTTCTTTAGTATCAAAAATAAAATGTCGGACGGATTTGGTTGAAATGTGGTTAAAAATTAGGTACTGTACGATATAATAACAGGATATTGCTGACCTCCAAATTTCAATACTAAGTTGAAATTCCATGATGATGATATTGTTTTTAGGCGGACGTACCCGAAGCGGCTGTGACATGTGCGGTGGTCCGCAGCCGGCCGCTGCCCGCGCCGCAGGGCGTGGTGGCGTGGCAGTCGCCCAACGGACACATCATGGTCAGCTGGCAACACCCCCCACAAGACAAGCTGCCCGAGTGAGTATACACACACACACTACCTGCCAGATGGGGCAATGGCCTATGGTCACTAATGTCAATCAATCAGAAACTGAATGCGAAATGTCGAAGACCAGCGTTAATAGCGGGTCTTGGGAGAGGTTTATGTCCCGTCAATAGATTGTCAGTAACTGATAATGATATGAAGTTTATAATTATATGGCCGAATGTTTCAGCTTTGGAATTTGGTCCTTTTAGCCGTAATTATTCAAAAAACCCACTTATCAAATAATTTCTTACACCTTACAGGCACTCATTCGAAGTAATAGTCTCCGATAAGGAAATACCGGAAGACATGCTCCATCCATCTGAAGAAATGAAGACGGCTGTAGCGGAAACTTCCCCAGTACTGATATCAGCGTACACTGAGACCAGTCCGCTATATGTGAGCGTGCGGACTGTTACTAAGGACGGGTACTACAGCGATATCAGTGAAGTGCAGACGCTGCAGATGGAAGGTTAGATATTACTAAGTTATCTGTAGCCATCTTATCTTTTACTTGTGTCTGCTAGCCTAGAAGTCTTTCTTAGCAATCATGGTGTTAGTTTTTTATTACATACATATAATCACGCCTTTATCCCTAATGAGTTAGGCAGAGCGTAAACGACCTAAACAAAGGTCGTTTCGTTTTTATTAAGGTGCGTCCTTACTGCGAGGATTTGTTTACGAGCAACATGCGCGTGCATATATCATCTAAAGACACCAAAGTTCACCAAATTTTCATTATACAGATAAACTATGCGCGCGACAGAGAAATAAGTGAAAGGCTGCAGACTTATGGGAGCAAAGCAGATGTATTTGTCCAAAGATAGTTCAGTGCAGAAAGAACAACTTACAAACTAAAACATGGGCTTAAATAGTACAACAAAACGCTGAGATGTCATTTACATGATTTTGACTTCGATCCAATAATTGCTTGACGAGAAATTCCTAACTAGAGCAGTTGAATACAACATCATTAGTTGCGGATGCTGATGTAGCATCCTTAACTCGCGCAGGTTGCTCGTTAACAAATGCTCCCGGCGAGGATGCAGTGCACCTTTATAAAGTTGTCGTGAAAAGCGGCGCGTTGTAGGATTCCAAGAAAAGAACTGAGACCGAAAAAATATCCGTTTCAGGTTTAGAAGACTCTGTGATCGCAATGGGCGACGTGAGTGGCAGCGGCAGCGGACCCATCTGGTGGGGCGCCGGCGCCGCCATCATCGTGGGCCTGGCCTTAGGAGGGGCGCTGTTACACCTCGCGTTGAGGCACCGGCGGCTGACCAGGTCGTTCCTGCGCTTCACGTCGCACACGCCGCGCTACGACAGCCGCCGCGGACAAGCCACCATCACCGACCACGGTAACTATCATAGCGGACCACGTGACTATCATAGCGGACCACGGTGACTATCATAGCGGACCACGGTGATTATCATAGCGGACCACGGTGACTATCATAGCGGACCATCGTGACTATCATAGCGGACCACGGTGACTATCATAGCGGACCACGGTGACTATCATAGCGGACCACGGTGACTATCATACCGGACCACCGTGACTATCATAACTCACCACGGTGACTATTATAGCGGACCACTGTGATTATCATAGCGGACCACGGTGACTATCATAGCGGACCAAGGTGACTATCATAGCGGACCACGGTGATTATCATAGCTGACCACGGTGACTATCATAGCGGACCACTTTGATTATCATAGCGGACCACGATGACTATAATAGCGGACCACCGTGACTATCATAGCTGACCACGGTGACTATTATAGCGGACCATTGTGATTATCATAGCGGACCACGGTGACTATCATACCGGACCACCATGACTATCATAGCTCACCACGGTGACTATTATAGCGGACCACTGTGATTATCATAGCGGACCACGGAGACTATCATAGCGGACCACGGTGACTATCATAGCTGTCCACGGTGACTATCATAGCGGACCACGGTGACTATCATAGCGGACCACGGTGACTACCATTTTGAAACTTTCTTGATCACATTGATTTTGAAAAATTTACTTTCTGAGGAAAGGATATTTAAAAAAAACTTGTTGCGACTTCTACACTTCTCATCAGTGTAAACAATAGAACAACATACATAACTGTTTCTCCTTATTTCAGATGACGACGATGTGCCTCCCATCCACGGGTTCTCCGACGACGAGCCGCTCGTGATCGCGTGAGACAATACTCTACCTACCCCCTTGTGATGTAAGCGTGATCTTGTCAAAAACTAGTATTTAATGTGGCCTGGGTACAACTGGTATAGGTCCCGACAGACTTCTTGAGCACATCTAAAATTCACATTTAAACTTGTCTAAATTATTAATCTAAGATTAAATTCTCGATGCGCAAACTTTGTCGTTGTATGTCAATTTAATTAGCGGGTACTATACATTATACAAAGGTAAATAATAACAGTAAAGGTCCCAAATTACAAAAGATAGAGTTTGAAGTGAATGTTACCCTGATGTCACACGCGCCTGTACGTATACGCCGCCTGGAGTTCAGCAAATATATCAACTGATATCTGAAACATGGTAAAACTATTGCAGATAATTTATGCTTTAAATAGAAATTTTAAATATTTATTTTAGAACTGTGTCTTCTACATGTTTCTTTTGCTACAGGCGCTGCCCAGGCTATACTCGTGTTAGTAGTAAAATTGCAGTTTAAGTATTCATTTGTGTCACTGGCGTCAATTCTCGCCGCAGAATCTTAGTTCTAATTCTTAGTAGCGCTGTCACTTTCTTAATTATGACATAAGAACAGGATAGCAAATAAACACATGTTTTTGACGTTCCTAATTTGACCGAGCATAGAGCATGTTCCTTATTTTACGTCAAATATCGCACTGTGCTCACCGAAACGCCTGCCAAACCTGGTTTGAAAGGCAATTAACCAAAGATCGGAGAAATCCCATGCCGTGACAGCGCTATTAAGAATAAGAATTAAAATCCTGCGGCGAGAAATGACGCCAGTGTACTATTATAGTGCCGACGCGACGCCAGAATGCAGAAATGAATAAAAAACGCAAAACTATAAGTCGTAAAAACATGTATATTATTATAAGTTATGCTTTCCTGTGGATTATAGGTATTACTTTATTATCCCGCAGCCAAATTGCCCAGAGTATTATAATAACGTTATTATAACATTATAAAATCTAGTTGATAAGGGACTAGAAATATTGTATGCATTTAATTTTGTATTTTTAGTTTAAAATTATCTAGTTATACTTGCCTACGCTCACGTGTAGCAAAAAAAAATGTAAAATTAAATGTACGCAATTTGAAAGGGCTGTAATTTGTAAAGACTTTGTTATATTATGATTTTTTTATAGACTATAAATTATTTGCTCATTTCGTTTCAAAATTTTGTAGATAAAAATGTTGTATAACCAAACTATCTCATACATTATTTTTTATTATTTTACAAGTTCGACACCAAAGATCGTTTGTAAGTACAATTTAGTTTATTTTTATGAAACCGCAGTAAATAGATGTATTATTACGTTTCATAATATTTAAAAATAAGCCTAACTTTGCGTTATTTGAACATCGAATTGCTAACGTAATAAGAACATTTTTTTATTTGTGGAATCCTAGACTCAGTGTTGAACTTTTTAGTGTAGAAATTTCGTTAGTAGATCTCGACATTCCCCATTATATTATTATCATTATAGTTTTTGTACGTTTGTTTAGTTCCTAGTAGCTGCGTCATCTTATTTTGAACAGTCTTAAGTGTATGACTCGATATGGGCTGGTCTCTGAAGTGAAATAAATTTAAAGTGAAAACGTTTATGAACGAATAAATTATTTAGAAAATTTATATATCTGTTTAATTTATTAAATTATTCCTTAAACATCTTATCGTAAAAAAAAAGTAAAAATGTATACCGGGTGTAAAAAAATAATAATTCAACAAACAATTGACTATTCAATTATTTATTTGGAAATAATCTTAAAATATTTAAGTTATAAAAAAGTATAAGCTTATTCCTCTTTTCTTTTTTCTTTAGTAATTAGTAATTTGATTTAATGTAAAAGTTACAAATACCTACATCTAACATTGCGCGTACTGGTGACGTAACCGAAGGTGATAAGTCGGATCTCTCTTTTGTACTTAATGTGCGGAAAGGAGAGATCGATTTGTCGCTTTCAGTTTGGTCGCCAGCGCCAGTGCGCGCGAAAAAAACCCAACAATCAATGTAAATAGCCCTACAATGGACCTTGCTCCTTCTTTTTTTTTATTATCTGGAAAAATTCTCCAAAAAATTAGGAAAATTATTCTGTTTTTAGTTTTTTAATATCTTTATTAATGACTGAGATATTAAAGCTCAAAGTGAGCTCTTCCGCACGAAGAGAGTGGCAGACGGCCCAATATTCAATCGCTCGCAGTGACGTCATCTGTATACGCGGTGCACTACGTAGTACTAGTAAGTATGTATAGTAGTTTAAATCGCGAAAGTTGATATTTGTCAATGTACTATTTTGTGAGTTTTCCTCAGTTGATTAGGACATTGTAGGGCTGCAGCATCATCACCTGATATTATACAGGGTGTAAAAAAAGTACTAGGTTCCTTTAAACCACATGTTCTACTAATGATACCAAACAACTTTCCCAAAGTTTCACAAAAATTTTCGCTCGAAGAAAAAATTGCCTTTTCCATACAAAACTGCAGATCCCGGAGAGCATCTTTGTATGGAAAAGGCAAAAAATTTTTTCGAGCTAAAATTTTTGTGCTTTGAGAAAGTTGTTTGGTATCATTAATAGAACATGTGGTTTAAAGGAATATAATTAGTACTTTTTTTTACACCCTGTATAATAAAATGATAGATTCCTCTCCTCGAAAGCACGTTAAGGTGGCAGTCCCGATCGTTGTCTTTAATCTATAATCCGCGAAAGGTACCTATATATTTTAATCCAAAAAAATTACGGCAATCCGCAAATATTTTTTATTTTTTGAATGTTATTCGGGAAGGAGATTGCCTGCCGTCATAGGACTTATTAATATTTTAAAGCTACTTAATGTAGCAGCCCGCGTGCCGGGGTTGTTAGACGGGACTACTAAATATACTTTAAACGAGATATTTTAGTATGATCACCATCTTGAAAAAATAACTAAGGCCGGTATTTATAATCAGCTCTCAAGTGTGACAGCGAGTTTGAGTTCGTATCAGAAATGTTATTCCAGTACAAAATTACCTGTCAAATCCGCACTCAATATTGCTCTCAATCTTGAGATCGCTTTATAAATACGAGCCTTAGTCTCAAAAATTACATGTCAGAGGTTAAAAACTATGATGAACACTGATGTCAGAGGTTTACAACTATGATAAAACCTTATGACAGAGTTTTTAAACCGCCTAAATAGTTCACCTAATATGCCTCTATCATGGTTTGTGTAACTACCACTATCAAAGACAACGATCGGGCCTGCCACCTTAACGTGCCTTCCGAGGAGCGGATTTTTTTATTTTACGTCAGGTGATGCAGCCTATAACGTCATAATCATAACCAAACTGAGAAAATTCCTACAAAGTAATAAATTTACATATATCAACTTTATGATCCCCCCGTGGGAATCGAATACACGACCTGCGGATTGAGAGCTTAGTAGACATTCGGGAGCAGGACTACTAGACCACAGAGGCAGTTCACAACTCAGAATAACAAAATATTTGCGTGAAAATTAATATTTCTATGCGTGAAACAAATATAACGCAATATAAACCACAGTACTGCATACGCCGCTTTCACAGTTCGCCGCCGCGGCACGTTTAAAGATGACGTCACATCGGCGACACCGCGAGCACCCGTAATTTCAGAAATTGAAAAAAGATGCATTAACTTCTCGCGGTCATATCTCTGGAAATACTGTATGTATCGAGCTGAAATAAAAACTAGGGTAATCTACATGATCTAAACACTAATATAAGGTATGTTATAACGTGATATTCGAACCTAGGAGTCTTGTCCATTCTACACACCAACGTGGTACTTCTGTCACGGCCGCTGGGCAAGCCAGAGTTGAGCTGTTTTTCATCAGTCTAACTGCAATTCGTCGAGTACCTCTGTCACCCACTCGAGCGCAGGCAACAGAATGACGGCGAGGTCTCTCCACACCGCCACGCCGGTCACCGTCTGACGTCCTGAGATAGAACATAGCAGGGGGCCGCCTATACCAGTCTGAAAAACACGGTTTTTATAAGTCAACAACTACAAAAGACGACAACAGTCCACTGTCGGGCATGGGATTTCTCCGATCTTTGGTTAATTGCCTTTCAAACCAGGTTTGGCAGGCGTTTCGGTGAGCACAGTGCGATATTTGACATTGCTATCGAAAATGATTGCCGAACAGAAAGGAATTCTGTTCTCTTAGGATAGAAAATTACAAACGACCATTTTAGTTATGATTTAGTTATTTTGTGCGCTGCCGAATTGCCTCTATTTACAGAGAGCTTTGCTGTTCGTTTCCAGAATATTAGCTTTTTTTTACGAAACCAGCGGAACGACGGGTTGAGCGATGATACCTGGCCAGGCACAGCATAGTAAAGTCAACGGAGAAAACGATCTCCTCTGGGTAATTTTAAAAAGTTGATCTGCTGTTTTTCTTCTCATTCACTACATGTATTCTTTTGTTTCAGTTTTTTTTCAGTCTACTTACCTAATCTGTACCGCGGCACAAACAAAATGCGTCAGTCGGCATTCGCTTGCGCTTGATGCGTTCTTCGCACGTTCGCGGCGCCAGCACCATCGCTCGTTGCCATCTCGACTGCTTCATAATCACTGTAGTATTGCCATAGGCTGTTGATGTGAAGCTTACCACACTTCCCCTAGTCTGTACTGCGGCACAAAACGCATCAGCCGGCATTCGTTTGCTCTTGACGCGTTCTTCGCACGTTCGAGGCGCCAGCACCATCGCTCGTTGCCATCTTGACTGCTTTCGGATCGCTGTAAGTGCACAAAATAAGGTTGGATACTATTATTGTTTTAGTTTAGGTACTTTTATACCTGCGCTCAGCGTTGTTTCCGACTTTCATTCTGAATAGGATATCAGTAGAATTTTCATTAGAATAGAAAAATAAAATGCTTCCCTATACAAATTGTTTCCCGGAACTGAGCCGTTGCAACGTGTTGTGTTGTGGTTGTGTTAGCATGGAAGGCCGATTTTTTTATTCAATTCCGGTGAAAATCCTATTGAAAACGATGATCCGATGTACCAACTAAAAGGCTTTCAGTTTTATTTTCTCACACCTCTTTTCATATTTTTCGAAGTACTGTGAAGGCGACGGGTTGAAAACCATATTCACTATAGCGATAACATATTACACACGATATTAGTTAGATGTGGCGAAGGCACCTTTTATTAGACGTTTTACGCTCTGCCTAGCCCGTAAGGGATAAAAGCGTGAGTTATGTATGTATAACATAGGGCGTATCGTTATGCTTCTTCTTGTTCCTAAAGTTCCTAGCGTCGTTATGCTGACTCTTACCAAGCTTGTACCTAATTCTAGGCCCGTATTTATAATCAGCTCTCAAGAGTGACAGCGAGTTTGAGTTCGTATCAGAAATGTCATTCCAGTACAAAATTACCTGTCAAATCCGCACTCAATATATCTCTCAATCTTGAGATCGCTTTATAAATACGAGCCCTAATGTCTCCATGCTAAAATTACTTGTTAGATTCTGGTTAGAATGACAGGTAGGCACTTACATAAGATTAGACGAACAGTTCATATAATACCTTGATCATACCCGCCCCAACCGAAGAATGTACAGCTGTCACCAACATGAGGATCCGAAAGGCACGCCGGTTGCACGTTCGTAGTCAAACGCAATGGCCGCTTCCAATGCTACAAACAGATGCAACTTGAAATTAGCCATCTCCATTACAGTTCGGTAAAACTGAAAATAGGTATCTACTGGGTGTAAGAGACAGCTTCCCGCAATAGGTAATTATAGATGAAGCGTAAAATTATGCAGCATTTTATGTAATTTTACAGCTTTAAAATATCACGTCTTTACGTCTCGAGCAGATAATCTTTCTGCAAAATCTTACAATACCAATTTACATAGAAAGTCCTTGCGTAAGATAATTTAAAAGAATCGGATCGTCGCCAAAGCAATAATTCGCGGGTTTAGCGGGAAACTGGGTTAGAAGTTATATTGGATTAAACTGGCATCGAATCTAAGCTCGTAAAAGCGTCTTACTAAAAGTGCCAAGTTATTCTCCAGTTTTCCGGGCGTATACTGCGAATGAACATGGATCGTCGCCATGCGTTTCTGCCATTCTTCATGGCTCTCTTCGTCCAGGCGCCAAGCTCCGGCTATCACGGATATTTCCCCGGGGTCAGTCCGGCTGTAATAAAAGTGTAATATTCTGTGTATAAAAGTTGTTTATGGGCCTGAATTGCAAATGAAACTTAAACAGTATAAAGGAACAGTAAAACGCCTTCAAGAGAGAGACTGTACGTGACTTCAGCAGTTGGCTACTCGTCGCTGCTGCCTTGAAAAACTAATCGTTTACGAACCGGTGTCAAAAAAAGTGAACTTATTAAATAATATAATATGAATCCGAATATAGTAACTATAAATAAGTTTTACCGCTCTTTACATCTTCTGTGTTATCAAGAAAAAGTACCTACCTACACGTATTCTTCCACTAGAACTAGAGCTCGCGCTTGCAAACAAACTATGAATAAGATTTTCTTACAAATTATTCAAGATTTATCTAGTGAACCATGAACATAATTTTGAGACCATTCATGCTATAAATTACCTTGTGCTTATTCGTCTTGATACGAACTTACCCAAAAACGCAATCGGCAACAGTCACAGCTGCTCTAGGATGGACAATAGTCCCGTAGCAAAGAAAGCTCTGCTTTCTTTTGGTCAGCACTACTAAAGCTAGCGACGGATGTGCACCTTTTTCTGTTTCTCCAATTTCTTGGTCTGTTTAAAAATAGACCGGTAAATACGTATTTAAATCAAACTCAAAACTACATAAATGTATTTTTCTTACCATAGTTTTGATTTGAGCCTTTAAATATTTTTCCGCATTGTTTGTATACTTGAGAAGAATCTAATTCGCTATTATCATCATCATAGCTACTTTCTGGAGAAGCTGTGAGCACATGTTCTTTGCTACCAGAATTTAAAATCCTTTCCGTTGTTGTCTTCCTATTTCTGTGAACTCTACTTTTGTTTTGCACCAAATTTAGAAGTTTGAAGCCTTGAAGTACTTGGAAATCTGGATTGGACTGATAAGTGATTGTTTGACTTTCTGCATCGTAGTTTCTTTTATCGGCATACGTTGATAGTTTTACGGGTCTTCCGCTGACACGCGGTACTATAGTTGCTCGACGGTCTTCTAGAATAATTCATCATTCTATAAAAAGTTTCTTACTTATTCAATTACTATGTATTTGTTATAAACTTACCTAGTCTTGGATCTACGGTAGGAGAGTAACCAAAGCCGGATTCATCATCTACTTCATCACTATCAAAAACTCCGTAACTTGGTCTAGTTGTCGGAAAAGTCCAACCAGGTTTACTTGGACCATGATCTGAGTACAGCCCTGTTAGCCCGCCCGGTTTTGGTATTTCAAAAACGTAGTCTTCTATATATTCATCATCGTATTCGAAATTCGATGTTTGTTTGAATTGATTGCCTTGCTTGCTTGGTTTCCTAACATTCTTGATGTTCCAATATGGATCCAAATAGTCATCACTTGGAGTAACAACTCTGTGAGAATTCTTCGTTGGGTTTGGTGCCGTCAATTTCAATTTATGTGCTTGAGATCCAAACTTTCGGAGTAACAAAGCATTTCTCTGGTTCAATGCAGTGTTCGTATTACCTGATCTTTTACAGCGTTTACACAGTCGAGGAGTATCCATAAAATATATTTTCGATGACTGAAGTTCTGGGCGCAATGGCAAGATACAACAAACCAATGTTGTTTCGAATGGTTCATGTTTCCAATCACTAAAAAGAATCAACTTTAAATAAACTACGTACATGAAATAAGAAGAAATGGGTATGCGCATGTTCAGA
Source organism: Scrobipalpa atriplicella (assembly GCA_029255725.1). Classification (NCBI taxonomy): domain Eukaryota; kingdom Metazoa; phylum Arthropoda; class Insecta; order Lepidoptera; family Gelechiidae; genus Scrobipalpa; species Scrobipalpa atriplicella. The sequence continues at coordinate 7,581 of JARACY010001357.1, read as the reverse complement.
TATTAGCAAAAAGTCAAACATTTACAAATACCTTTTATGTTTTACATAGACAACTCCACCGATTCTGTTACATTCATGTTTCTTCATAAACGTGCAGATACTTTCTGATTCAGCAGCAACATTTTTGTTCACTTTGATAGGCACTACACTGGTCAGATAGGTAATTTTTCCTGTGTTATTATAATTGTAGGTATTATTTTTTTGTACTGTAACATTTTTGTTATTTGTATCCTGGTGAATTGTATTCATGTCTTTAAAGATTAAAATATTATTATCATCAGGAAACTTGAGTTCGAATACGTCGTTACTAGGAAGATTACTTTCATTAACGTCTTGTCGTTTTTGTATTGGAGTGGGCGTTACACTAATTGCTTCTTTTGTATGATCAATCCACGCTAATTCACTTTTATCTTCGAATTTGATAGCTTGGTTTAATTTACCAACTCTGTTTGATTTCTCTTGATCAACTTTCAAATCTGCAGGCTTTTCTTCCCTAGGTAGCTGGTCGTCTTCACGAAATACAATTTTAGCGCTTTGATCCGTTTCAAATTCACTTAAATCTTCAAATTTAGGTTGAGGAGGCCGTTCGCGAAATTTATCTAATTTCGGATTTAACCACCAAAATTCTCCGTCGTCTTGGGCGAGTGATTTAGAAAATAGGAGGCAGATTACGAACGCGGCGTACATTTTGTACATTGGGGCGCGTGTGCGTTGGTTTAGAGTTAAAAGGTTATTAATGCAGGATGTTGCAGTGATGCAGGGAATGCATACGCAGCAATTAACAGCTTTTTGTTGAGTGCAGTGGACACAGTTAGTGGTCTATTATTTGGTGACAATTGCTATGATTTGTGATGTTCTGCACGCACTCGCGGCGGAAAATTGCGGTTGCGTCGATCACTCAACTGTACTGGCCACCGTATGGTTCGCAAAACTGATTTAATTTGGTGGACATTAAGCATGTTTCAATTTATAGTTGCCTATTAACTACTAACTGATTCAAAAACTAGGTCACAACAGGATATCAACAGGATAAATATAATTATGTCTACTTATTTGTGTTTATAAAATAATGAATCATCTGACTGTCGGACAAGAAAGACGTATTCGTACTTCGGACAGCACCACCGGTCGTAGTTATTATCAGTGATGTGATAATGTCGTTATGGATACTCGTTCAAACTATGTTACTTCGAGGCATATAAATTGTAGGCAATATGACTCCACCCACGGTGTTAGTCAAATTGACCTCACACCCGATTTAATAAGACTACGCTATCGCTTGTATTTTTTATTTAACTCAGCCAAACTTGTACAGCTTTGATGAAATAACGATTCTTTTTTAAAATTCGTTTACGTTTTTATTTATTTTCTGCCTGACCATACACTCTAATTAAGCCGTGAATAGGACAGAACGGTAAACATTTCTATTGCGAATAATGCGCTCACTCTATTGGAGGAAATAAACGGCCCTGACACAATAATTATTTATACAAATCACGTCTCTGTTATTTAAAATAATTATAATTAAATCTGGAGCATAATATAATAATCATTTGTACGGGGAAATCGGTCAAGGCCATTTTAAACGAATGTAGGAATTAATACGTAGTTTTGTTTAATTTGTAAAATGTGTGTATATTTTATTACCTCTTCTAGTATGATCCAGCGGCACATAACAAAAGTAGCTTCATTTTTGTTTTATAGGTAGACGGATTATTTTAATGTGTAGAAAAAGCAGCCAAATATTGTTCAGTTTATTTAGTCAGTTATAAACGGGATAATCAAACGCTGGAAAAATTGGTTTGACTCCGCTTTTTTTTCTATTCCCTACAGCCAAATAGATTCTAAAACCAGAACTTTGTCCAAATGAGGTTATCGGCGATCCTCTCTCACAAACTTCAGCGCTCAAACTCTTGATAAGAGTTAGGTGGTACTTAAAAACTTGCTGAACCGGCCAAATTGATTTCGATCGGCTCTACAAACTCCGAGGATTTCTATAACTCGATTTAATTTGCTGGCTTTCCGAGTTAAACACAATTTCAATATTGTTTGTTTTATCTAGTTGCTGATGAGCGTTGCAAAGCGAGCGAAATTATTTAAATTCGTATCGAGGGTAGGACACTGCTTCCGTTTTTAGTTCCATCCGTTTTAGTTCCATCTGTTTTTGACGAAGTAAATTACAAGAATATATTGTACTTTTAACATCGAAGACTTTTAACAATCGCAATTAACTTGAGAAAGAATACTGAAAACCTAAAAGCTTATTCATACAACAAACTTTTTGAACGAATGGCGTCGGAAAACTTAGTCTAAGACAGTTTCCACTATAGTAAGTGGATTGGTCATCTAATAATGATCTGTAAGGCGAGGCGAGCCATCCGAGCTACTTTGCAGTGAGGGTCGAAGTCAAACTTTGTATAAATTAGGTTTTGGGGCTGGATCCGGGAAGACTGGATTGGATAGTTTATAGACAAACTCGTATGCGATGTGTATTGTATGGGTGACCATGGATGAGGGATTTTGTTTCAGTTGGTAACGAAGCTCAATTTCATGCTACAAGTAATAAGTATACTTAACTAGCTTCTGAGAAGTTGAATTAAGTATTTATTATTTTATTTATTTTCATTCCATATTTTCTTAATAATTGCAGTAAAGTAAACGAACATTTTTTTTATCGACAGTGCTACATTTACCAACATATGTTATTTATTTTATTCACACATTTGTAGTAATTAGTTACGTCATCCAGGCTTCGAATGCTTTTCTGTATAACTCTGTATATAAAAGGCTGAGAGATAAAATCTTCTCTCTGCTTCCTTTTTGTTTTCCACGTTTCTCTGCCAACTACCTATCTAAATAGCTATTATCACGTGACCGGTACACATTCAAAAGACTGTTAAATCGGACAGTTCAACACTTATGTTGCGAAGAATAGTTTCTATAGGGAAATGGACTTTCCGGGAAATAACGACTTAATGCCCCGAGTGGACATTCCGGTAATTGGACCTTCCGTGCCTGAGGGAGTTATTCGTCTTAAATATCAGCTCATATTATTGTATTAGTTGGTCGGTTGGACGAAGGTTAGACTTAAATTGTAAGAAATCTGAGGGAGTTATAGTACGAGGTCCTGCCCAGCATGGACGATTGACGGCTGTTGACGATGATGCTGACGTGGAACAAGCTCTCAATAGAATGAGTGTAGGAAGGTACATGACATTACAAATAATATCGAATCTACTATAACACAAGTACCTAGATTAACGCTTTGACGTTATTCGAGCGAACACTTGAAACCGTTGGAAAAGAATGTTAAAGTTGATCCAAGAACCAACAAAGGGAGCTGGAATGATGCCCGTTGACTACGTTTAGCCATAAAGCATTTTTTTTACTTCCTCGGACTTCACTTCCATTTGCAATGCAAGGAATTCCCTGCGATATTCGACTCTACAAATCTTGCGCGCTCGAACGCCCAGCAACGAAATAGTGTTTCGACTTCGAAACTCGGTGAGTAACAAGTTTTAACTTTGATATTTAATATTGTGTGAAATTCGGTTACTTTTGTTAGGTAACTACTTGTTTTTTTTTTAATAATTATCTTAAATCATCAACGTTATATTCTTCATTGCTGATGGTCGTTTCCGTCTGAGAGTCATTTGTGGCTTCATTCACAAGGTGTTTCCATTCCTTCCTGTCCTCGGCTTTCCTTATAGCTGTTGTGATTTTGTGAGCTTGGTGACCCGATCCGTCCAACGGATAAATACCTTACAAGTAGTTGTAACAAAAGTTGTTTTTAGACTTTCAGTCTTATAAAGCAAAGAAGGAGAGAAAATCGCCAAAAATATAATAATCTAACTTGAACATTCAGTTTAGAAAAATATTTTAGACTGAATAAAATGGTTTTGTCGACTAAACTCAATAAAAAAGGAATTCCTTTGGTATTCATAAGTTTAACAGCATTGCAAATCTTACTTAAAAATAGAAAATCTTTTTACAATGGTGTACGAATAGTTCTCGAGGCAGTGGAGGCCATTCACAAGGAAATGTGCCAACGGTTCGAATATAAAAATGTCCGTAGTAGATTGCTTTTTATAGAAAAACCGAACGAACGCGTGGACTATGCATTCTAATTGCTTATCCAATGCAAAAAAACGGAATCGAGATTAGAATTGCATTAATACGATTTCCATTTTTATACCTTTTATTCATATTCCCGTTTCGACAGCGATTTGTATTTTATAGCAAAACAAACATGGATGTAATGGATTCAGTTCTCTGCAAATTGTTGAATGAGTTTTTAAAATCTCTAGATAAGTTAAATCAAATAGCTTATCGATCGAGTTTTTCTGCGGTTCATTTAATTTTACCGTGGGATCGAGGCATTTTCGTTATTCAAAAAGCTTTTACGTTATTCCATTTACTTTTACCCCGGGAACCCATGGACTGGTACCTTTCTAACAGACCTGTCCGTCCAACCCTTAACCGTAGGTATTAGCGTAGAAAAAGTAATAATAACAAGCATCCAAACACACACATTAACCCATAGTTCAGCTGGAAGACATTTCTTTGCAGGTCTAAGCTGTAGCCTGTAATTTTCATGTAACTTGTTTACAAAAAACACATAAATATATGTTTTATTAACTAGTTGTTTCGTGCTTTTATATCTGTCCGATATTGCACTCTTTCTGTTATCTATATTTACTATCATCATTATTTTATTACCTCCAAAATGTATCGAAAAATACATCATCAAATATGAGTCGCAGAGACTGTGAAAACAGGAAGAAGACAGGACAGGTTTGCGGTCTGCGGTGCCGCTTGGCAGTCGTCAAAGGGAAGAGACGACCCTGCATGCAACTTACAAACTGCGTACCGACAAATGCGGTTTCCTCGGAAACCCGGGGTTAATCTATGTAATGCGCTATATTTTTTAAGGTTATCATATCATTATCAGGATAACCTTCATAAATCAGTGAACTGTATCTAGTGAACTAGATCGGATCGAATCCGTAAGGTTGTGCAAGGGGTTGAACGCGTGTTTCATTTTGGCCAACGTGATGCCTTACGTGGAGCTTGCAATATTATGAGTTTGTATGATAACACGTATTTGTGTTCAGCCTGCGAACGATCATCGTAACACAATTGCCATATTCACTGAGTTCGCTGCTGGCCCTTGCGTTGTTTGTTTAGTCCCTCAGGCGGCTTTTATACGACAATAGGTGTACCTTTACCTATGAATGATGATTATCCAAATAGATAACTCAAAATTTGTTCTAGACCGAAAATCGAATCTTTGATGAGAGCCCCCAAAAATGATCATAGTACCACTATATCCCGCGGAGGCTATTGAAATACAAGTAACGATGTAATCAGCATGAGAAATAGCCATTTCGAACTTTAATTATTCCGGTCCATTAAAGTTCCAGTGGTCTCAATTTGAACCAAACAACAAAATCCTATCTCTGCTCTATTCGAAAACCGCAACATGTTTCTAACACACCCTAAACGACCCAAACACTTCTCGGCGGTTGCCCGAAAGGTAGCAGTTCAAATAAATATCACTTTATAGTTTAATTAGGTGTAGTTCGCTAGACGAGGAGCCCTACGACTATAACTCACAGGAATCGGTCCCTGTGGGGCCTATAGGCGGCGGAATCCTGAGGTGGAAGCATGGTGACCGCTTGTTGTCGCCTCCCTGGCTATTACTGCAGTAGAGATGTTAGACGTCTCCTTATTAAATTATACAGCTGTATTTTCTTATAGCCACAGAATTTTTAGGTATCGAATGTAGAGAACTGATCTTTTTTTTTATTTACTGGTGATTTTGAGGGCTAGAATGGTATCTCATTCCTCGATAGAGAAAAAAGCGAATAAGAAGAACAATAAGCGGCAATGATGAAAAGCTTTATTGGTTCAGTTTTCTGAAAAGGTACACATGCCGACATCCCACATGCCCAGGACCAAAATGAAGAGTCGTAAAAACACAGAAGAGTTAAAGGTATTGGGAGCTGGTAAAAACCTCGTCGCAAACGGGATAATAACACTAATAAACAAATATGGATAGGATACATTATTTAAACTTCATGGATCAGAGCCAGAGACACAACTCCTTCATAACTCTATGATTCACCACTGTTATTCTAGCACAGAACACAACTTATTACTTTACTCTTTACCAAAGACCAATAGTATTCCGTGCCAAAGACAGAATGTTTACGCCATGGTTTACGCTATAATTCGAATTGTTCTGATTTGTTCCACGTTTCGCGATATTTAGGTACATATTGGTGTGTGTGATGTGTTGAGCAAACGCGGAAACTAGCTGTTGACGATGGACGAAGCAACAATAACGTCAAGCAACATAGAACAAACGGAGGAGACAAATGTCGAAGCCTCGCAGCCTGCAGCATCAACATCTCGAACACCAGATCAAGTTAACTCACCAAACAAAAATTTGGGTCCCGCGGAGTATAAAGGGATTTTGAAAACCAGCCAAGCACGAATCTCTGTTAGTTTGGTTAGTATTTATATATATATATATATATTTAAGTATGGCTTCTGCCCGCGAGGGCAATTTAGCCAGTGTCAGGGTTGGAAAATGCACGGAAGATCAAAAGAAAAGTCAGATTGTCGGTTTTATTTCAAAGTGATGAGGGAGGAATAGAATGGGTAATCAGGAAAATGAGAAATAGGAAATGGAAGGGGCTACAATACTTTTCAATGAATTTGGAAAGAATATACAGGGGGGGTCTAGGGAAGAGAGGATGAAGTTCATATTGAGTTTTGAGGAGGAGGGAGTTATATAGGGATGGGGAGTATAGGGGGCAATTGAAGAAGATGTGGCTTCCTCCAGTCCACACTCGCAGAGGGAATAGTCCCGAACCCTGATCTTGGCTAGGATGGCGGGACTGCATGCACAGGTAATACAAAAATATTGGTATCATTTTAATGTTTTTTACAGTTGCACAACTTCAGACAATTTAAAATATTGATATGGAAGAATTTAGTAGTTCGAAAAAGAAGATACATAGTAACGTTCATAGAACTATTTTGGCCGTGTTTCTTTTTTCTACTTCTCTTTCTCTTAAAACCTCTATTGAAGGTTGACGATGATGAAAATTTTCTTAAATCGGTGAGTAAATTTTTCTACAGTATTCCGTATATTTTAGTGGCAGGAAACCATCTTAACTACATCCTCCTGCATATATTAGATTTGGACCCAGATAACAGGGCACCTGTCTCTGCCGCGGCTTTCTTAGGCTTAGCACGCAGGGCGTTTTTTTTCGCGCGAATTAAATCCGCAAAAATCTGTGATGTATGGAGTTGTATGAAAATGCACACACTCGCGGAAAGATTCCTCATACAAATCCCCCTCCCCACCCCACTCGCGATTTTAATTCGCGCGAAAAAAATCGCTCTGCGTGCTAAGCCTTATGGTTTTAATTCATGAGAAAGCAGATAAGTATTTAAATAATGTGGTGGATGGTTATTATAAAAAAAAAATAGTGATGTTCTTTGGGTTCACCGCTGTACAATTTCTTGTCTCAATAAATTGACCTATTTTTTTATAATCCTAAGGCCATA